>JAODAL010049209.1:0-28352 GCA_025379985.1 Phyllomedusa bahiana
TCTTTACGACAGTTTTTGGTGCTCTTACACTTATGTAACATACTGATCTTTCTTATTTCTACTATCCTCATTACCTGCATATTTTGATCATATGGCTACTATAGCATACTATTTGAGCATTTTATTTTTCTTGTGATCAGCTCAAAGGGGTGGGACCACCCCTTTAAACAGTGTCGCATATTTCTAGGATCTATATTGTGGACATACTGTTTAAAAGATTTAACATGGTTAACCCCTTAATGACAATGGACAAATGGGTGTGTCCTATTGTTGGAAAGGATGTATGGAAAAGGCTCACTTAAATACAGTTAACACCCACTGGCTCTGATCTCTGCTGTTCAACCCTTTTGAAACCACAGCAATTGTGGCTTTGGTGTCTAAATGACTGATTAATGGTGCTGCACCTTTCCTCCCCACTCCAACCCCTGGAATGAGATCATATGGTGCCAAGCTGTTGTTATGGTAGACAGAAGCCATGTTAAAGCAAGAAGTAATAGAAGTACCATCTTGCATTATATGTTTAAAAGGGAAATTGAGTTCTCCAAGGGTTTTAATTTTTCCCTAGGGGGGACTAAAAGTATATGTGTTAAAAGAAATGTAAAAAAAAAAAATAATAAAAATATTAAAAAAGCCAAAACTTCCCTTTTTCCATTTTTCAAATAAAGAAATACAAAAGTTACATATAATTGGTAGTACCGTGTCTTTAAAAGTCTGAGCTGTTAAAATATATTTTCACTGTCAAAATTGTAATTTCACATCCCCAGAAAATTGAAATAAAAGTGATCAAAAAGTTGTATGCATCCTACAAAGGTACCAATAAAAACTTTTCAAAAGCAAAAAAAAAGGTATTGGTTTCAGAAAATGGCTCTGCAGTGCAAAGTCAAAAAAATTTAAAGAATTTTTATATTTTTTTAAAAAAGTACTAGGACATAACAAAACTCTACACATTTGGTATCACAGAAATCATACCGACCTGCAGAATGCAGATAATAGATTTTCTAAACTGAAGAGTAAACATCATAAAAAAATCTCTCCATCCCCCCCCACCACCCCCCACCTCCCAAATCAATAGCACAGCTAAGTTTTTTTCACTTTACTTTCCACTCCACACTAGGCAGTATTGGTAGTACTCCTTTCATAATCCCTGATCAAAATAAATTAAAAAAGGGCCCACTAATATGCTGCAAGATAGGACCTGAGACTGGACTGGGAGCCCACATGCTTGAGATATGTGAGGTCTTTAAATTGCTTAAGGCAGTCTTGACTGTAGCCAATCAATGTCCTTAGTGGTGATGCTTGCATGTACCATAAGTGACATTTGAAGCTTGTGGTTTCACTGAGGAATGCTAAAATGACACATTATGGCTGAATTAAAATAAAACTCCCAGGGACCACCAGAGTAGCAGAGTCAGAGTAGCATGGGGTTGAACAAGTGGGTAAGTATTTTTTTTTTTTTTATTTAACCACATTTACTGCTTCTAGTTTAATTTCATGAACTCAGACATCTCATTAAATTATGTCATTGCTATTTATTAATATATAAATTAAAATTTATTTTTCTAAATAATTTTAAAACAAATAAGAAAAATGTATCTGTTTATGTTATTTTCTCTTGTTAAGAAAAATTAGTTTTTTTTATTTTTAATATCATAGTGGGAAGACCAGCCTTCTCTTTGATGCATTGATTTGTTAATAAGTGCGTGCTTGGAAGAGCTGCAGCATAATAAATGACCCCCAATGTATATTTTCATGGTAAATATTGCAATCACATTTCCAGCCTGTGCTTTCCTCCAACATTTATCTCTGCTAGTAAACATTAATAACTGCAGCTCTGCAATTTGCTCTAATTATAATTTATTGTATGTAATCATTCCCTCTGAGAAAATTTTTAGTCTCTCCCAAAAGGGAACTTTTGAAAAACCCCTTTTGTCATTTTTAAAAAAAAAAAAATAAGGTGGCTACTCAAAATGTGGAGAATTTTGCATCAAATTAAATGTTTTGTAACAAAAAAATAATATTTTAGTAAGATTTACATTGTTTTTAAAAACAACATCCCCTTAAAATTTTTTTGGGCCCCCTTTAAAAATTTTAAAATTTTGTTTGTGGAAAAATGTTTCCCCAATTAATGCCCTTTTAAAAAACTTTCAAAGCACAAGTGCAAAGTGGGAAGAAATTTAATTTTTTACAAATTTTTTTTTTTTTTAAAGAAAAATTTTTAAAAAATTTGCTTTTTTTCTATTTTTTTATGTTTTACGTGAAAGCTTATAAAAAAAAAAAAAAAAAAAAACTTAGGGAGAAAAATTTTTGATCAGGTTTTTACTTTTTTTGGGATAAAAAAAGCACCTAAGTGAGCAAGGGCTATGGAAAAAAGTCTTAATGCCCCTTAAAAAGTGTTTGGTGCATTGTTCGTTTAAAAAATACATTTTTTAAGTGCCTAACACGGGGCGGGCGTTTTGGGGGGCGTTAAAGGGGGTGTGCGCATCCCCACTCCCCTAAAATTAGACACATATATTTAAGGGGGTTCGGCCCAAAATAGGGATATTACTGCTCTGAAAGGCAACCTATTTCAAAGTGGTCGCCCCGATCCGGGAAATTTAAGGGGGAGTAGGGTTTGCTGTTTGGGAAAAAAAGGGCCAATATTTCTCAAAATTACAACCCCGTACAATTAAAAAAAAGTTTAAATTCTGAAATTATCAAACTATAAAAAAATTATTTTAAAATTTAAAAAAAAAAAAATTTTCATATTAAAAATTAAAATAAAAAAAATATAATACCCCCAAAAATATAAAAATACCCCCTATAAAATGTATTTTTAAATTTTAAAGAAATTTTAAAACAAATTTTTCCCTTAAATAACCCAAATGTTGGGTTTATCAATTTTTTTTTAATTTTTTTACTTTTTAAATTTTAAAATTTCCCTTTTGGGTTTCACCCACCTTTTTTTCTTAAAATTCAGCAAGAGCCAGAAAACTTACAGGGGCTTTCCCCGGACCTGTGGTCCAAACCCAAACAAGATCAGTACCCTATTGTTTCTATTACATGACTTTTCTTTTATTTTCAAACCTTTCACAGTGTTTTTACAGTTAGGCACCCTTAAATTTTAAAGCAAACCCAAGTTGCATTTAAAAGGGCCCCCTTTTTACATTTAGGGGGTCGCGTTGAACTTTTGACCTCATTTTTTTAAACACACAAAAAACCACTTTCATACATTCAGGTGCATTATACACAGAAAACGAGACTTGACAATTCACTTTGATGTGCCTTCTTTTATACATTACGTGGAAATCCCTAAAGAAGCATTAATGCTATCTATCACACATGAAAAAACTCTGAGATTCTCGGTTCGCATATTTTGATCAAAAGATGTTTAAGCTGCCCACGACTTTCAACGTGATCTCAGATAGGCAGTCCTATGCTATCTTTACCTCTCAATCGAGCAATCAGCCTCTCAATGGGTCAACCGACCTCCAATTCAGAGAGAAAAAATAAAAAACACACCCAACCTGCCCAAGCTGCCCTTATATCAACCTGTGAGAGTGGGCGGGGACAGAAACCCAAAATGGAAGCACCCCTTCCTTCCCATATAGGTTAAAAATCAATGTACAACCAAGTATAACGTATGTTTCTGCACACAAAAACATTTCTGAAAAACTATGCAAACCTGGGTGCCACTGGCAGGGCTGCGGCACACATGTAATTATACATGTACACACACAGACCGCCGCCAGCGGCACACTACTGCAAAAAGTGAAATACACTACGTGGAAGTCCCTAAAGAAGCATTTATGCTATCACACATGAAAAAACTCTGAGATTCTCGGTTCGCATATTTTGATCAAAAGATGTTTAAGCTGCCCACGGCAGCATCTGGGTTGTCTGGTGCATTGTGGGCAGCGTGACTGACAGTTGCCATGGAGACCAGCACACAGCTATAATCTGTGTGCTGATCTCATATTATAAGAACGATCTGACAATCGTTCATGCAATTCCCCTCTGGAAAAAAGTGAAATAAGTGTGTTAAAGTAAAAATAAAGTGTAAAAATGTAAAACACAAACACAAAAAATAAAAACACGTACACCGCCCTTTTCCCCTTTACAAACGCCAATCGCCCCCAAAAAGATCAAAAACAAATAAAGTACCCATATTTGGTATCGACCCATAGCGTAACGACCCACGCTATGAATATGACACGTTAATTAACCCGTACGGTGAACGCCGTAAAGAACCCCCCCAAAAAAGTCACAGAATTGCGATTTTTGTTCATCCCGCAGCACATAAAATGGAGTTAAAAGTCATCAAAAACTCATATCAACATCAATGTGGTGCCAATTAAAATGTCAGTTCATCCCGCAAAAAAAAAGTCCTTACACAGCTCTGGATACGGAAAAATTAAAACGTTATGGCTATTAGAAGATAGCAATGCATAAATATTGTTTGACACAATAAAAACACATTTTAAAAAAAAAAATTGTGCTTCCACATAAAAAAAACTATATAAATTGTGTATCACCGTAATCATCTCAACTCACAGAGTAAAACTAACTTTTCACGGATACTGCACGGTGAACGCTATTGAAAATAAAAATAAAAAACACTTCTAGGATTGCAGTATTTTCTTCACCCTGCCTTCCAAAAAACGGATTTAAAAGCGATCCTAAAGTCTTGTCCCCCCAAAAATGATACCAAAAAAAAGTCAACTCATCCTGCAAAAAAAAAGTCCCTATACAGCTCCATAAAACAGAAAAATAAAAAACTTATGGCTCTCAGACTATAGCAATGCAAAAACGTGTTTTCCTTTTCAAATAAAAGTGTTTTTATTGTGTAAAAGCAGAAAAACATTAAAAAAAATATAATTGGTATCGCTGTAATATTTATCGACCAGCTGAGTAAAACTAGAAATGTCATTATACCAACAGTGACCGCTGTAAAAAATAAAAATAAAAAAAACTAAAAGGATTGCTGTATTTTGTACAAAATGCCTCACTAAAACCTTAATAGAAAGTGATCAAAGCACCACATGCACCCCGTAAGGGCAATAATAAAAACATCAACTCCTCTCGTAAAAAACAAGCCCACAATCAGCTCCGTATGCAAAAAATTTAAAAAGCTATGGTTGTCAGAATAGGACAACATAAAAACGCAACTTTTTTAAACTCACTTCTATTGTGTAAAAGTAAAAAAAACAAAAAAAAAACTATAAAAAATTTATATCATTGTAATTGTACCGACCCCATAGAAAAGTTATCCCTTCATTTATACCGTATGGCGAATACTGTAAAAATTAAGCCCAAAAACAAAGGCGAAACTGCGTCCCCCTCTCCCCCACATTTTCATGGCCCAATGCCAAAAAAAAAACTACGGAACACCTGTGCGCCCAAAACGCAAAATACACCCTTAGATGAGATCCCTGAGGGGTGTTGAATCCAAAATGGGGCAACTTCTGGAAGGTGTCACCTGTTTGGTACTTGGGGGCTTTTGGGGATGCAACTGGCCCCAAATTCTGGGCTTCAAAAGCCAATAACATCCCTTCCTTGGTACTCTGCAGCACCAAAACAGAGTTTACACCCACATGTCGGGTTTTTGCCAACTTGGAAAATTGCGTAAAACCATTTGGGGGCTTTTTTTTCAGGATTTCCTTGTAAAAAATTAAACAATTACAGCTAAAATTGAAGATTATTTAAATTTTTTTTTTTTTTTCAGAGCCGAACACTAAAAAAAAGGGAAACAATGTGGGGTCGGGGTATACTAACTGCACCCCTGGATATATTCCATAAGGGTGTAGTTTTCCAATATGGGGTTATTTGGGGAGTTTATTAGTTTTGGCACCTTAGGATATCCGCAAACCTGAAATGGCGCCTAAATAAAAATTGTAATGAAAATGAGACCCCAGAGTCCAGTAGGGGCTCCTCCTATTCTGAGGCTTGTGGTTGAGGCCCAAATAGCGCACTAAGGCCACATATGGGATTTTCACGAAACCGGGAGAATCTGGGGAATCAATATTAAGTTTTCATTTCCCTGACTCATTTACCGTAAATTTTTGTGAAAATGGATACAAATTTAAAATCTGAAAAAAAGTGACATTTTGAAATTTCACCTCCACTTTGCTTTTAAATTTTTGTGAAATATCTAAAGGGTCAAACAAACTTCTTAAATGCTTTTTTAAATACTTTAAGGGGTGTAGTTTCTTATATGGGGTTTAAATTTTTTGGGGAAACTAACATACAGGCCCCTCAAAGCCACGTCAGAAAATGGAGTGGCCCCAAAAAAATCTATTTGCTAATTTTCTTGAAAATGTGAAAAATTACTACTAAATTTCTAAGGGCCCCCTTTAAAGTGGTACAAAAAAAAACATTTAAAAAATGATTCCAACCTACAGTAACATATGGTAGATTCCCAGTTATAAACTATTTTGAGTGGAATAACTATCTGTCCTTAAAACTCAGAAATTTTTGAACTTTTAAAATTGCTAATTTTTGCAAATTTTCCTGAATTTTTATATTTTTCACAAATAAACAAGGACTTTTTGGACCAAAATGTATTACTAACTTAAAGCACAATGTGTCACGAGAAAACAATCTCTGGGTAAAAGTGTCAAAAAGTTATTCTCACATAAAGTGACACATGTCAGATTTTAAAACCAGGGCTCTGTCAGGAAGGTCAAAACTGGCTCTGGCGGTAAGGGTTTAAGTCAGACATGCTGTGGCTTGTATATGGTTGAAATCTTACCAACTCTGTGGTGCCTAAAGGCTGCAGGATTTTGCTGGTCATATTCTGGTTTTACTTGGCCACCACATGTGGGTATGATGATATCTGCAAGCATCAGCCATAGCATATGATCCCGATGTTCAATATTTTTTTACAAATATTGCATTCAAATGAATTAGGCATGAAAAAAATGTATGCTGTTTTTGAGGCATTTTTTTAGCCAAAAACCCCATAAATGGAGCATTCAATCACAAACATTTTTTTTGTGCAGCTTTTTTAATATTACCTGTGTTTTTTAATTGTTGCTTTTGAGTTTTAACTTAAAATGTGCTTTATTACCTTTGTTTTTAGAATTGATTTCTATGTGGCATTTTGCCCATAACAAATCATGTGGTTCATAGATCATGTGATTCAATAATTTCACTTTGAACCACATCATCTGAATGTAAAAAATGGCAGAAAAAAATGCAACTTACATTTATAGATGCTTATTCAGAAGCAAAAGTCAATGGGTCTATGGGAGAAGATCTCCACAAACAGCCTGAAAAATGCCACACAGGCAGCTAATCTTGCTGTAGCATGTTTTCTTGGCAGAAGCGCATAAAGAAGTCAGGAAAGATCCTTCAAAAACTGGGGTTTTCCTAAAAAAAAAATAAAAATAAAAAACTATGTGTAAAAATGCTCTTAGCAATCATTAACATGGTGGTCCAGTATAGACCCATAGATCTGTATGACAACAAAGCATTTAGTGCGACATGATGAATTTGCATGCACCATTTTTGTAACTTGGCTCTGACACCCCAGTTCTAAATAGATATAGAGGAGTGTATAATACAACAGTATGAAAGAAAGTGTTATGCGGCTAACATTTTTGGCGCGAAACACTCAAAATTGGGGCATAGAGTGTTTAACACCAAAATTTGGCACATAAAAATGTGTTGTTAGGCGCACATTGCACCAAGCTTGGCCGTACACTTCTTCATACATCTATAGAACCAGAAATATACAGCAAAAAAGTGATGAAGGCGAATTCATAGATATTGCCCTTAGAATCTGTTAAATACACATGATTGATCCATGGGATGCCATGTAACGCTTGCAGTTTTTTGCTTATATTTATTCTTTAGAATGAAAAAAAAAAACAATCTTGATAATTGTAAGCAGGGCTGCCATCAGAAATTTCAGGGCCCCTTATAGCTAAAGCACCTGGGCCCCCCCGTAAAGCCCCCCCCTGTAAATTAAGCCCGCTGTCATCCCCATCACTCCGCTCCCAACAACCACACCCAGCAACCACTGCAAACCAACCCCAGAAAAAATAAAAAGCAATTGCGCCATTGTCTTTGGATTTAGTTCTTGTTTAATTTTACAACGTACAGTTTATCTATATTGCAGAAATGAGTACATATACAAGGGCCAGCAAATAACAATGCATGATCAACGTGTGTCACCACTATGTTACTGAAAAAAACAGTATGCCCAGACAAATATAACCCAACAATATACAAAGACCGAATAATACCGCCACATATCACTACCATAAAGTGACTAATACCACTGCAATGCTGTAGACCAAATCAGTATAGCCAGACCAATATAACCAAACAATATATAAAGATCAAATAATACTGCCACATGTCACTACGTATGGTGACTAATATCCCTATAATGTCACTGACCAAACCAGCATACTAAAGCCGATATTACCAATAACCGCAATATACAAAGACCAAGTAATACCATCATCACCACATAACTCACCAAAGATGCAGAATAATGCCACAATACTGTTACTGAATATAATCCATTAGAATAACACCACTAGAAATGAGCGAATTTCTCAAAAATTTGGTTTGCAGAGTTCGCAGAATTTTCCGACAAAATTATTTTCGTCCCGAATTAATTTGCAATGAATCGCGTTAGAAAACATCTTTTTCCTGGCTGCAGAGAGCCTGTAGGGTGCTGTAGAACATTGTGCCATGCTCAAATATGCAGAGGGAGCTTGGTTTGGTCTTCATACAATGCTGTGTTTTAGTATGAGACACACATGACTGTCGCCGCTCTTAGAATCGCTTCACTCTAAAATTCCCTGGGCTCTTTTGGGGGCAAAACAGACTAAAAAACTGAAGCAGGAATGTAGCCTGATAAAGTCATGGTAGCGCCAGCTGGAAAAAAACAAGCTGAGGGCTAAGATCCAGATCCTACGATAGCGTCAAAGAACAAAGAAGTAGGTTACTGGAGCCGGCACAGGTCTCAGCACAGTAATGGGATGTCACAACAGGGGCCAGAGCTTTAAACCGTCACAGAATATGACAGAAGCTGTTCTGTTAAACGCTGTATTGCTAAAGCCAAAAACAAACAGGAGTTGATCCAAAACAGAGATGACCAGTAAATGGGATATTTGCAGGTCTTCTGTGTTCTGTATCCACTCCTGCTTTTGGCTAGACAACCCTGATCCTTCCCATTCCTTCTGACAGGTGAAAAGAAGGAGAAAACCTGTGAGGATGGAAACAGCATTAGGAAACCACAGGGTGTTCTAATGAGACAGCGGTCACTTGGCAGCAGCATGAGTAGGCCACAGAGTGACACAATCACAGAGTGTGGAGGTCACAGCAGCAGCAACAGCAGCAGCATGAGGTCATAGAGTGGCACAATGACATTCTGGAGAGGGCACAAAGAGGAGTAGGCCACAGAGTGACACAATGACAGAGTGTGGAGGTCATGGCATCAGCAATTGGGCATCAGATAAGACAAAATCATTCTCTTCGGCCTCTTGAATTTTTGAAATGCCTTCTGACCCCAAACGCATTTTGTCATCAAAGAGGTCTTCAGAAAATGGATTATCCACAGTGGTGGGTACACGAGTTGACATGTGGGCTGCCTTCACTTCATGATGGATGGATGCGGACAATGATGATGATGACGACATTTGTGGCCGTGACTGGGAGGACGAGGAGGTAAGACTGCTGGATGCAGATTGCATTCACCACTGAAGAACAGATTGGCGACGCTGTTCATTACTGAGATTCACAGGCCCTGACCAAGCGATGACAGGCCTGACGGTCCTGCAACCGACGATCCGCAGGCTTGCGTGTTGTCGCCAGCACTGGAAAGAGCACCTTCTCTCGTACCTCTACCTCCATGTCCTACACCCCTCTTTGCTCGCTTACCACCTGCATTTCGCTCCATGTCCCCATGTTCAGAAAGATAAAAATGTAAGAAAGTATGGAGAGTTTTTGACAGTCTCTTATTGAAAAACTGCAAATCACAGCTATTCTTAAATCCCCTCAAATTTCCTACAGCCAACTAGGATTAAAAACTGAATTGTTTCAGCAAATACCTGTGAAATGCGGTCTGGTGGAAGAACCGTAAGATAAAATCAAACAGTGTTTTTCCTTCAGTCCCAGGGATTTACAGCGCCCATAGGACTAGGAATTGTTTGGGTTTTCAACAAAATATCATACAAGAGTGCTATTTGCGCCAAACTGAGATTCACCGAGCGCAATAAAACTATTCAGAAGTTACACAAATGAGAAATTGCGTTTTTTGCAGCAATGACAAAGAGTTGAACAGTTGCTAGAAAATTTTTCTATCAGAATTGTCAAACCACGTGGCTATTTGAAAAAAACTAGGGCCACACCACATGCAATACAGCTATTTAAAAGTTATACGGATAATAAAAGGTGGATTTTGCACCAATGAAGTACAACAGCAGTTACCACAAAATTTCTGTATTCAAATTTAAGTACAAGGTTGCTCTTTGAACAAAACTGGTCCGCACCAAAGTGAAAAACACATATTCAAAATTTATACGGATAATAAAAGGTGGGTTTTGCACCTATGAAATACACCTGCAATTACTAGCAAATTTCTGTATCCTAATCTAAGTAAAAGGTCGGACTTCGAACAAAAGGGGGCTGCGCCAGAGTGTAAAGCACCTATTCAAAATGTATACGGATAATAAAGGGGTTTTTGCACCAATGAAATACAACAACAGTTACTAGAATTTCTGAAACCCTTTAATATAAGTACAAGGTGGACTTTTGAACAAAAATGGGCTGCGCCAAAGTGAAAAACACCTACTCAAAATTTATACGGATAATAAAAGGTGGTTTTGCACCTATGAAATAAAACCTGCAATTACTAGCCAATTTCTGTATCCTAATATAAGTATAATGGGGGTCTTTGAACAAATATGGGCTTCGCCAAAGTGAAAAGCACCTATTCAAAATTTATACGGATAATAAAAGGTGGATTTTTCACCTATGAAATACACCTGCAATTACTAGCAAATTTCTGTATCTTAATATAAGTACAAGGTGGGTCTTTGAACAAAAATGGGCTGCACCAGGGGCGTCACTAGACAGATATATCCGGGGCTAATGCCCCGAATATATTGCCTGCTGCCCCGAATGTTTCTTTCCCCAGCCGCACTCATACAATATAGTAGCGCGGCGCTGCATTGTTGTTCTCTTTGAGAACCAACGATGCGGCGCGCGACTACTATATTAAATGTCCGCTGCTCTGCTGAATGCTGCCGGGCTCCCTGCACACTGCACAGGGTCGGGAGGAGAGCAGCCGCAGCTTAACCTCTCATGCTGCGGCTGCTGGTGGTTCCTGTCACTGTGCGCAGGTTCGGGACTCAGGAGTGCTTCTGGGGCTTTCTGTGGAGGAGGAGGAGTGAGGCTGCAGTAAGCCCTGGACGCCGGCGCCTGCATGCTCCTCCTCCTCCCCTCCTCCTCCTCTTAGTGCCCGCGCAGAACAGCCGGCAGCTGTATCAGGTACTTGGGCAGGGCCAGCTTATTATAAGTTAGTGTGACAGATCTGGGGGGCCATTATAATGTAACTGACTGCAGCATAACTGTCAGCTGAACTCTGTGGGTCACACTGACCCACAGAGCTGACAGTCTACAGTTAATATTGAGCAGCATATATAACTGACCCACAGGGCTGATCTCAATATAACTGTAGACTGTCAGCTCTGTGGGTCAGTGTGACCCACAGAGTTCAGCTAACAGTTATTCTGTATATTGGGGGACCTTTGCCTGGCTATATACTGTGGGGAGCCCTGTGCCTGTCTATATACTTTGGGAAGCACTGTGCCTGGCTATATAAAGAGTGACGCCCTGTGCCTGGCTATATACTGTTGGGACCTGTGCCTGGCTATATACTGTGGGGACCTGTGCCTGGCTATATAATGGGGAACCCTGTGCCTGGCTATATACTGTGGGGAGCCCTGTATTGGGGGACCTTTGCCTGGCTATATACTGTGGGGAGCCCTGTGCCTGGCTATATACTGTGGGGACCTGTGCCTGGCTATATACTGTGGGGAGCCCTGTGCCTGGCTATATACTGTGGGACCTGTGCCTGGCTATTTTACTGTTGGGACCTGTGCCTGGCTATTTTCTGGGGGATCTGTGCCTGGCTATATAATGGGGGACCTGTGCCTGGCTATATGCTGTGGGGAGCCCTGTGCCTGGCTATATACTGGTGAGCCCTATGTCTAGCTACATACTGGGGAACCTTGTGCCTAGCTATATACTGTGGGGAGCCCTGTGTCTGGCTATGTACTGGGGAGCCCTGTGCCTAGCTACGTACTGGGGAGCCCTGTGCCTAGTTACGTACTGGGGAGCCCTGTGCCTAGCTACGTACTTGGGAGCCCTGTGCCTAGCTATGTACTGGGTAGCCTGTGCCTAGCTATATTTCTGGGTGGAACTATGCCTTCCTATTTACTGTGGGGACCTATGTGTATCTATATACTGGAGGTCCTATGCCTACCAATATACTTGGGGGAACTATGCCTTCTTATATACTGGGGGGACCTATATCTACCAAACTATTGAGGGTCCTAAATATTTGCCTATATAGTGGGTTACATATCTGCCTTCTTGGGAATCTATAGACTTGCCAACCTACTAGAAAGACCTATATACCTACCAACCTACTAGGGAACCTATATACTTATCCACATACTGGTGTTACCTATATAACTACCTACTGGGGGACCTATGTATCCACCAGCCTACTGGGGGGCACTATTTAACTGCCACCTGGCTTTTCTATCATAGGAAAGCAGGTTGCTGTGGAGGATGGAGCATAACCATGATTTCCTATATAGGCCATCATTAGTTAGGTAGGTATATAACCCCTCCACACCCCAGGTAGGTATGTAGGTGCTGGAAAGTGAGGATTCTAAAATGTTTGTGTGGTAAATTCTGCAGACATGTGGTGGCCAGAAGTGCTCATGGTGGTCTGGGCCGGATGGAGAAGAAAAAGGAAAGAGAACTACTCTGATCAGAAAAGGTGTCTTCTGTAAGTCACTTTATGTAATTGCACTCAGTCAGTATTATTTGGTCCTTAGGTAATAATATTATTGGGTCTTAGTATTGTAGGATTTTCTGTAACAATCGTACGTACGGTATATATTTGCTCCATGTAAAGGTGTAATACTCAGCACCTGTATGACTATTAATTAGGGGTATTACTGTGTTTTACGTAGGTGAGACTTTTGAAAAATAAATTTATCAGCGCTGATTCCCCTTCTACAAATGCACTGCCCGAGGTGATGTAAAGGATCTATGTGGACTACGTGGAAAATAAACTGGCAGGAACATACGCTGTTCTCTGTAAAAATACATAACACAGTACACGATGTGGCGTCAAAAGTGCCGTGTGAACCCTGCCTTACTGAGCAAAACAAACAAGAGGCCCGGCCCCGAGTTGTAGGGCCCTAGCAACGCCCCCCGGGCTGCGCCAAAGTGAGAAACACCTATTCAAAATTTTTAACGGATAATAAAAGGTGGTTTTGCACTATGAAATACCCCCTGCCCAAATTTCTAGCCAATTTTCTGTATCCTAATAAAGTATAATGTGGGTCTTTGAACAAAATGGGCTGTGCCAAAGTGAAAAAAACCTATTCAAAATTTATACGGATAATAAAGGGGTTTTGCACCTATGAAATACACCTGCAATTACTAGCAAATTTCTGTATCCTAATATACTGTAAGTACAAGGTGTGTCTTTGAACAAAAATGGGCTGCACAAAATAAAAGGTACTATTTCACTTCAGGTGCAAGGTGTGCTGGCCAAAAACTGGTAAAAAAAAGCCATTTCAATACAGGTTCAAAGCAGAGTCTGGGCTGCACAATATACACTCTCCTTTCAAAAGCCTGCCTGTGCTCACTCCCCCCCCCCACCCCACCCTGCGGCTGTGCAGCGCTAGTCTATGTCTAACTAAGAACTGAAATTCTCTAATCTACCTATGTTCTAATGTTCACAGCTAAAAGCATAGTTGTCTGTATGAATAAAGAGAACTGTGTCTCTGAGCTAAGCTGAGCTGTATTGAGAGAGATCTAGCACACGTCCTGCTCTAATGAGAGACACTGACACAATGATGAAGAACAGGAAACGCTGTTCTATGCAAAATGAGGTCATGTGATTTTTCCAGCCAATGACAACCATACACATCACAGTCATGGCGTCGCACACCCAGCTTACCCTGCTCTATACTCTAAGCTGATTTGCTGGCTGTCAGAATGACAGGAAGCGCAGAAAATGGCACGATAGTAATAGATTATGCACAGATTCTAACCTAAAATATCGCGTGATCGGAAATTTCCGATCAACCTAAAATAGTGCCGATTTCAACTTTGTCGATTATAATCGCTCATCCCTACTTCCCAGTAGTCCAGCGGATCTTCTAACTGGGGTGGCAGAGTGCTGTCTAAGTAAGCCACGACCTGTTGGTTCAGTGTCTGCTCCAGGTCCTACTGCTGCTGCTGGTGAGTGCCCTCCTCACTAGGCAGGTGAAGGAAGCTGCTCATCAGCGACTCCAGACTTAGATTGCTGCTGATTGTGCTTGTACTGCTTCTACCCCCCCCCCCACCTTACCACAGCAGCCATGGCAGTGGTACGTGAGCGTGAGCGCTGAGGACCCCACCGGTCACACCTGTCAGAGGATGGAACATGCTGCACATAGGCAGCGACCAATTGACTACGGAGTCTCCTATTTTGGAACAGTAGTGAGGGTCCAATAGGGTAGAGAGCCAAAAGTCATCCCTCTGTCGGATGGTGACTATTCGGCTGTCACTAGCCAGACAAAACAGCATGCTTTGGGAAATGTGCGCAAGTGACTCTGACGGACTCCCTGCATCCATCTCCACTGTATACGGCCACGGTGCTTGGGGGTCATCTGCCTTGTCTTCCTCATCTCCATCTACCTCCTGCGGCTGCTCTTCCTCTCCTGTCACCTGGGTAGAAAAATCACTCATTTCACCAGACAATGCTTGTGCTCCAATGTCCTCCTCCTCCTCCAGTTCAGTCCCCACCGGACTCATGTGGCCGCGAGATGTATTCACCACGTCTCCAGTCCCCTGCCCAGACAGATTTTTCAGCATCTGTTCCAGGACATGAAGTAGTGGAATGACGTTATTCATCCCGTAGTCCTGGCGACTGACAAATAACATTGCCTCCTCAAACGGCCTCAGCAAATGGTAGGTGTCACGCATGAGCTGCCACTGACTGACATCAAAGTTACACAGGGGAGTACTCCTGTTCGCCTGGATCATCAAAAAATTCTTAATGGCCTTTCTCTGTTCATACAGTCAGTTTAACATGTGCAGGGTGGAAACATCACATATAAGCGTGTGTTGGGGGAGGCCGTTCTGCCGCTGCAACTCGAGGAGGGTGTGCCTGGCTTTGTAGGACTGGATGAAGTGCATGCACAGTTTCCTGGCCATTTTCAGAATCTTCTGAAGATCGGTGGAAGACTTCAGGAACCTTTTCACAACCTGATTGAACACATACGCCATGCAGGGCTCATGGATTATCCCTCCTCGGTGCAGCCTGGACACCATGTTCCTCCCATTGTCCATCACCATCAGTCCGATTTGCAGTTGGCACATCGATTTCTTGCTGCATGACGCGGAGCAGTTCCTCCCCTGTGTGACTTCGTTCACCGAGGCAAGCCAGGTGTAGCACTGCGTGACACCGCTTTGTCCTACACATGTGGTATAATGGAGCAGTACTTGTGGTCGCTGAGATGGTGGTGTTGGTGGTGGAGGAGGAGGCGGACATTGACGCAGGAGCAGCAGTTTGACAATGTGGAGGAGAAAGCGGCGTCTCCTGTCCAAGTTGTTGGTGTGTCTGGGCAGGAAGCACATTCACCCAGTGGGCCGTAAAGGACATGTACTAGCCCTGAGCGTAGTAACAGCTCCACAGGTCCGGGCTGCCATGCACCCTGGAAGAAACCGATAGGCTCAAGGACTGGCCCACCTTCTGTTCTACATATTTGTGAAGGGCTGGTACTGTCTTTTTGGAAAAGAAATTACGGCTTGGGACACTCCACTTCGGCTCGGCACAAGCCATTAGTTCTCTGAACGGTGCAGAGTCCACCACTTGGAAAGGTAGGGACTGCAGTACAAATAACTTGGACAGGAGCACGGTCAGCATCTCCACCTTAAGATGGTTGGATGCATACTATTGTCTCTTGGAAATCGCCTCGGTGAACAACTGCTGGTGCCATGAGTGGTGAGGAGCAGGAGCATCTGGACCGGTAGATGGTGGGAAAGACAAACAGCTCCCTTCTGCAGAGGTGGTGCAGCCTTGAATGGCTGAAATGGCATGCGCAGGGCTGTGGTGCCAATGTTAGCTCCCTGGCTACGCTTCACTTTCTGCACACAGATTCTACATATACCCATGTTCAGCTCCTCCGGTGTCTTAGCAAAAAACTGCCACACCACCGAGTAGGTGCTTTTGCCACCAACGCTCCTCACTGCGTGACTACTACCACCGCTGCCTCGGTGAGCCCCTGTGCCGCTACTTTCTTGGACATGCAAAAAGGGTTGTCTACCCCGTGGCTGTTTGGCTCCATACCTCGCACTGCTGCTACCCTGCTAACTCAGGGCCACACTACCGACTTGCTGGCTGCGCCACTGCCTGAAGCGCAAGCTGACGCCCTCTTCTCCTGCCTCTTCTCGGCTTCCAAGTGCGATCAGCTACATCATCATCGATTGTTGTTGGATCTTAACTGCTGTCCTCCTAAACGGTCTTGGTATGCAGAGGCTGACCCCTCACAACATGACCTCCCATGCCACTCTCCACATCCATACTTTGCCGCCTACTGCAAGAAGCAGGAGATGTCGGCCCCACTTCTTCACTGCCAAGTAGCTACTGATTGTCCTCAAATTGTTCATCCTCGCTGCATAGTGGCGCTGAGCCAAGACCACATACTAGTTCTCTGGCTGAGGGAATGGAACGGGACAGAGGCGGGTTGTGGGCAGGTAAGAGCCGCTGAGCTGTTCCCAGGCCATGCCAACTAAGGGTTGTGTCTAACGTTCCCACTGACTCTTGGCTGAGGTTGTCAGATGTCATCTGGGAGGAAGTGGATAACCTAGTCAACCAATCAAGAACCTTTGGGTTGCTGGTCAACACACGGCCACTAGATGACACCTGCAGTTCTGGCCTCACCGAATGACCCCTGCTGCGACATCCCCTTACTATGCTGTGACCTGTGCCTGCTCCAGGAATGTTTGTGCCGCTGTCACTCGCATGTGAAGAGCCTGCCACCTGTTTAATGAAGATATCGGTATATGATAAATACACACCCTGTATTTGACTCCAAACGAACCCACTAACAGGCGTGGGTAACCCTTGGGTATAAATTGCGCTCCAGAAATGACCAAGAAAAATGTACTCGTTTGTGGCATTTAAAAACACTGTGTATTTTACTGAATATAAAAGCACAAACACGCTTAATTAACGCTTGGATTTAAATTGCGCTCCAGAAATCACCAGGAAAAATGTTCTCATATGTGGCGTTTAAAAACACTGTGTATTTTACTGAATACAAAAGCACAAACATGCTTAATTAACCCCTGGATATAAATTGCGCTCCAAGAATGACCAGGAAAAATTTACTCGTATGTGGCGTTTAAAAACACTTTGTAATTTACTCAATATAAAAGCACAAACACGCTTAATTAACCCTTGGATATAAATTGTGCACCAGAAATAACCAGGAAAAATGTACTCGTATGTGGCATTTAAAAACACCATGTATTGTACTGAATATAAAAGCACAAAGATGCTTAATTAACCCTTGAATATAAATTGCGCTCCAGAAATGACCATGAAAAATTAACTTGTATGTGGCGTTTAAAAAACACTGGGTATTTTAAGAACACAAAAGCACAAACACGCTTAATTAACCACTGGTTAGAAATTGCGCTCCAGAAATTACCAGGAAAAATGTACTCATATGTGGCTTTTAAAAACACTGTGTATTTTACTGAATATAAAAGTACAAACACGCTTTATTAACCCTTGAATATAAATTGCGCTCCAGAAATGACCAGGAAAAATTTACTCGTATGTGGCGTTTAAAAACACCATGTATTTTACTGAATATAATAGCACAAACACGCTTAGTTACCCCTTGAATATAAATTGCGCTCCAGAAATGACCAGGAAAAATGTACTTGTATGTGGTGTTTAAAAACACTGTGTATTTTACCGAATATAAAAGCACAAACATGCTTAATCAACCTTTGGATATAAATTGCGCTCCAGAAATGACCAGGAAAAATGTACTTGTATGTGGTGTTTAAAAACACTGTGTATTTTACTGAATATAAAAGCACAAACAGGCTTATTTAACCTTTGGACATAAAATGCGCTCCACAAATGACCAGGAAAAATTTAGTCGTGTAAAACGACTAAGAGGCCTAATTAACCCTTGGATATTCAATGCTCTCCAGAAATGACCAGATGGAATTAAAATGTATATGGGGCAGAATTAGACCCACCCTGGACTTGAATTACAATACCCCACATACTAAATCAAAATGATAATGGGAGGAGCAGTCTCTGGTATAAGCAGTGAAATCCCCCCCGCCCCCTCCAAATCGCTGTTAAAAGCAATTTCCTTTGTGTGAGGTCTCTGCTACTCCTGCAGCAGCCGCTTATGTCAGGGCACAAGGAGAGCAGTGTGAGGAGTGAGCATAGTGTCCCTACTTAGGGTCCGTTCACACGGCACAGGACAAATACCGGCCGGATTGCCGGCCAGTATTTGTCCTGTTTTGTGGCCGTCCTCACGGTCGCGGAGGGGACGGCTTTTCTACGCGATGAGCGGAGAACAGACCTCCCCCCTCCCATTGAACAGCACAGATTCCGTCCGGAAACCGGACAGAAGATTGTGCATGTTCAATGTTTTGCCGCCGGTCCGCCGGCGACAAAACCGCCGGGCGGAAAACCCGTGCAGGGGGGACTGCTGCACGGGTTCTCCATAGAGCACAATTGTGCTCATTTTCGGCCGGTTTTTCAGGCGGTCTGAAAAACCTCACACCGCCTGAAAAACCGGCCGAAAACCCGTGCAGTGTGGACATGCCCTTATAGTGCCAAGATGTCTCAGAAGCCTGACGGTCTCTGAATAGCTTGATGTCGCACATGTTATTTAGCGTCTTCCTTTCTTCCTCCCAGAGTTCTCTTCCCCATGTCACGCCATGTGCTTGCAGCCAATTAAGCAAAACAAAACACAATTCTTTCCCGCAAATTAACACAAACTACTAATTAGTGCAGAAACGAAGTATTCCTGAAATTTTAAACTAATTCCTCTTCATTAGCTTCGTTAGTTAGCATTCGCCCATATCTAACCACCAATATTACCCTCATATAGTGACCATATAGGGGGACATGTATGAAAACTGTCTAGGTCTAAGACTTTCTATGTTGCCCATAGCAACCAGACTTCCCCTTCATTTTTTCAGAGCACTATAAAGGGGTGCTCTGATTGGTTGCTATGGACAACAAAAAAGACTTACACCTGAACAGTTTTCATACATGTGGCCCGTAGTGGCAGATACAAGTGCACACAGTGCAGTTACATTTAGTGACTCACAGATAATGTCGTCTGATAAGTCATTCACTTTCCCTTTTCTTCTCCATCCGGTTCTGGCCCCCATGAGGACTTCTCCTGGACTAATAGCACAAATATGGTGGAAATTATAAATTTATTTATTGACTGGTGCGTTTCTGATACCTTCATATAGGAGTTCTACCATCTTCCTAGTCCAAAGTTTGAAATAGATATAGCAAGGATCAGTATATAATAAAAAACATTCCTTTATTAATGCATCCTTAAAATACATAAATGTCATGTGCACATGTTGTGCTACTTGCGTTTACAATAGTAGGAATACCGCCACCAGTAACAATCCATTGTCCAGACACAGACTCCAATACTGTGTAACTGAAAAGAGCAATCGTGGAGAAGTCGTGAACAGATGGACAAACAGACCGGGCCGGAGGAAGATGTGCGACGTTTCGGGTAACTCTTCCCCCTTTCTCAAGCACCATCTTACCACCTCGTCACTTCCTTTTTATACTCAGAATCGTATTTATAATCTAAATAGCAAAGTAGTAAAGTACAACAAAGTTAAAACCAAATAAAGTGATACAATATAACAAATCTCAAAATACGAGCGAACTATAAATACACTTTAAGATTGAAATCCTCATTAAGGCCAGCAGGGGCTAATGTGTTAAGCTTAAAAATCCAAGCTGCTTCTTGGAAAAAATTCAAAAGGAATACCAAGGATTATCTCCAAAACCGTGTTTACACATGGGCGGAGGAACGCACACGGTACCGTTCTGATAGAAAACCAATTAAACAACGAGTGAACACGGAAAGCAGTGCATCGGAATCTGAAGGAGCAGTGGCACCTAATCTTGTGCAGCTACGATCCGTCTCCAAGAAAGGGCAAAAAACAAGATTTTTTAGATACACCACAACAGAACAACAATACGAATGTTGGAGGGAGCTCTGGGGGAGAAAGTCAAGGGCATCGAGGTCGAGGAAACAAATCCAAATACAAGAAGAAATGAAACAAACTAATGACGGACTGGCCCTGAACATTTCCTCTAAGGAACTTACTTATTCACAACGGTCGGTTATAATAAAGGGTTGAATTTTGTACCATATATGAACACTACCCTGTTTGATTTTAATTTGGATTTTTATAGGTTATGTAGGACCATACGCGTTAGGATGTTTTATGGTGAAAATAATCAGACAATTTTGAAGGAGAATAGGTTCAAAAAACTTTAAGCAACGAGTCAGTTTGATCCTGACATCACCTCTTCAGCTTTAGATGTGTTCAAACAACTAGTGTTTTCAGAGGTTTCAGAAAAATGGGATAAAATAGATCATAGAAAAGAACAGAATATTTGTAAAAATGAAAGACAGGCACTACGTGAATTAAAACAGGATAACACCATTATACTTAAAAAAGCTGATAAGGGTGGGGCTGTTGTTGTTCAGGATAGAACTCATTATATACCGGAGGCACTGTCACAATTGGGAGACCATACTGTATATAAAAAATTTAACCATGATCCTACTAATGAAACTAAAGTGCTGATTGAAGGGGTTCTTATTGAGGTCCTAAATCAGGGACTTATAAATGACAAAGAGAAGAATCTATTGACATGTTCACATCCACGTACCCCTATCTTGTACCTTGTTCCTAAAGTCCACAAATCCATCACTAGCCCACCTAGACATCCTATTGTCTCGGGGATTGGGTCCCTTTTAGAACCCCTGGCGATATATGTGGATTCTTATTTACAGAAATTTATGAAAAGGGACCCACATTCTTTAAATGACACAGGTCAATTTTTGAAGATATTGGAGACTATGCCCCATAGTAATGATACATGGTTTTGTACTCTTGATACCAAGTCTCTATATACAAATATACCTTATGTAGAAGGCATGTCAGCCATCAGGGAGACTTTAAATAATGATCCTACCCTTTCTTATTCGCAAATCAATTTTTTGATGGATTTGCTTGATATTATCCTTCAGAAGAATTACTTTAGGTTTGGTGACAAAGTTTATCTGCAGCTACAGGGGACCTCGATGGGGTCTCCTGTGGCGCCGAGTTATGCTAATCTCTTCATGACTGCCTTTGAGAAAAAAACATGTATCTACATGTGCTGAAAACAACCATGTGAAAGCATAGTATAGGTACATGGACGATGTCTTTGTTATTTGGGTAGGGTCAAAGGATGAATTTTTACAATTTGTTGAACATCTGAATAGTATTCACACGTTAATAAAATTTTCTGCTACCATAGACAAGGACGTCGTTCAGTACCTAGATGTTGAGATCAGGAGACAACCTCAAGGGATTAGCACTACAATGTATTGAAAAACAATTGACAAGAATAATATCTTATATTGTAAAAGTCAGCATGCCCCACAAATGTTTTATGGAATCCCGAAAGGCCAACTTATACGTGCTGGAAGAATTTGTTCGTCTGACGAATTGCATAAGGAACAAGAAGATAAGCTTATTGAGAGATTAGTGGCTAGAGGATATGATAGGGATAAACTTCAGTCAATAGCAATGGAGGTTCAACAGCTGGATAGGAATACTTTACTTAGAAGATCCAACAAGCGGAAACAAATGGATCGCCTTTTGTTTGTTAGCACTTACGATGTTCATAGCACATTAATAAAAAAAGCAATTAGAAAATATTGGTACATCCTGTTTAAAGACAGTAGGTATGGTAAATTGTTTAAACAAATCCCACATTTTGTATATAGAAAGGAAAAAACCTTTGGGTATATGATTATGTTAGATTTTTTTTAAAAAAACCTTCTGTCTCCCCGGACTTAAAAATAACAATGCACGTGTTTTGAATTGTCAAGTACTAAGGGCCCCCTTCGCTAGGGGGCCTTTTCCCCTCCAGCTAGTCACTCCAACCCCCCACCTGCAAGGTGTTAAGTGAATTGTTTTTTTGTTGTCATGAGGTTAAGGGAGGAGGTAGTGGTCAGAGAGGGGCCTTTTGCAGACTTGGGGGGCGGAGACCAAAACACTGCCCCCCCCCAGATTAAGGGAAGAAAGTTGAAGAAATTTAAAAATTTTAAAACCCAGACTTAGTTACTTTAAAGCATGTGTTTTGTTGAAGGAAAGACAGTAAAAATTTTGCCTGATTTTTTTTTTTTGTAAAAGTTTTTTTGTGTTAAATTTTTTGGCAAAGGCTATGCAAAAAAGATTTACTGTGTTATTGGAGAATCCTATTTGAAATAAAGTGTTTTTTAAAATATTATGCACTACTTCAAAAATGTAATGTGTTTTTACTTGAAACTTTGTTTTCAAATTTGCTCTCCGTGGGAAAAAAGGCCCGAGGGAAAAGGTTATGGGGTGCACCCATTTTTTAAATGGTTATGGACATAAAGGGAAACCCAGGACCCAAAAATTTGTGACAAGCTAGCTGAATTTTTTTACCCATTGGGGAAGACAGCGATGCGTTTTTTGGGTCTCCAACATGGTGTGCACAAGGTTTCACTGCAAAAGCGGAAGTCTGCCCTCCCAGATGTCCTCCAGCAGAGTGTGGGGGGAAACATGAGGCTTTCCTTAACCCCTCCACAACCAAGGGCCCTTTTCCCAAAGGGATCCTACAGGTAGACAGCTACCAAAAGGTAGGAAATTTTTGTAGTCTTGGTTTGTTTTAAAATTTTTTCTGAAATTTGGTTGCTTCAAGAAATCAAGTTTTTCTTACACTCCGGTAATGTATTAACACCTTTATGCTAAGTTTAAATGAAACAGTAGAAAATTTTTGTCGTACCCACAAGTATTTCCCAAATTTTGAAAAGAGAATATGAGGTGGCGGTTTACCTTTGTTTTATGGAACTACATACCCCCCCAGGGGGTACTTCAACTTTCACCTTATGAAATTCTGTTTGGGAAAATTGCCTAATCACTCACCCCAACCTCAGAGACTGACATTCATCTTTAACAATCTTAATGTGGACTAGGCTACAATTTCAAAAAAAAATTTAAAAGGTTTGATCATCAAGTAGGGGACCTGAACCTTCCCCTACTTTTCCCTGTCACAACTAAACCGGGAAAGAAAATGTTATGATTCGAAAAATTTTTTTTCTGGTCTTTTTCGAAGGGGCCGGTCCTTTAAGTTCTGATTAACTCCTTCAAGGTAAAGGGGAAAGGGAAGAGGAAGTGGATCCAGGTCACATGCAAAGTGAAACCCCCTCGAGACGGAAGAAGTACATGTGCGTAGTTGCCCCTTGTCAACCCGACAGTGAACCAAGAATACCCTGAGCTCTACCTCCGAGGGGCTTTGCCATAGCCATCCCCAAAAAGACACGGAGGAATTTTGGGCCTGCTGAGCTGAAGATTATATCAGGACGCCGAAGGGTGTGAGAGTGAATACTACGACTACTCAAGGATCTGAAGACGTAAAGCTGTTATTACATTTTTGGGTTTTTGCAAAAAAAAGGGTACAATATAAAATGCATAAAATGGTGTTTTGAAAACATAGGTTACACATAAGTACATAAAAACTTTTTAGAGGAAAAAGACATAAGTTAGTTTAAAAAAAAACACCAATTTTTGCTAAAATGCTAGTCCCAAAACACTGGAGATGCACACATTCACCTACAACCCGTTCCCGAAAAACTAACAGTTCCCTAAAAGATGTATTTTTAATGACAAAAACCCCCGTTCTCATCCATAATATACAGGTTCAACATTCTCAGATGCAAGAGCAACTACAAATGCAGAGTTTTGGGTACATTCCATAGATTTGGAACTTTAAAATAGATTTTTTTCCAAAAAGGATTTTTTTTACATTAATGTTCTTCCCCCAGACAAAAAAACTTTTTATTTTTTTTTTAGCATTCACTAATTTGGAGGTGCCACATTGTTTTTTTAAGACAATGGTTTTTTTTCCTTTGGCACTGAGGTTTTCTTGCCAAGACATGCAATAAAAAAAAGAAGGGTCCCCCAAACCCTTTATCAAGTTTAATCCCAAAATATCATAACTCAAGGAATACACAAAGCAAAAAAAAATTAACAGTAAGGATATTGACAACATTGTGATCAATTTTTTTATGCCATTAAGTTTAAGGTTCTACGTATAGAAAAGATTTTTACATGTTTCGGTAAGCATAAGGGGACCCCGCAGGTAAAGGGGTTTTCCAGTTTTAACCCCCTCAATTGGTTCAGGGCATCTCTGGGTGGTTTAGGGAATAGCCCCCCATATCACCCCAAATTTTTATTTATTTGCCTCTATCTGGAATTGATCAAAAGGGAAACGGTATAAAATCATGGAAAAGTTTTAAAGGGGCCAAACGGTCCAAAGGACAAAAGTCTGAATATTAAATGATAAGCGGGGTAAAACCCAAAAAAAAACAGCCCCTTTTGATGAACACAGGGTAATTGTATTGAATTAAAATGATTTAAAATTATCAAGAGAAAATGAAACAGAATTGAATTAAATTTGATAATCATTTTAATTTATGGCACCTTTTGTTTTTCAAAACTTAAACTTTTTCTAATATTCTGTATGAATTTCTGACTAGGAAAAAGGACATTTCTTTCCCTTTACATATATTTTGGGCTTAGTACGTCTAGAGGCCTGGGATTTGAATAACAGGTCATAGCTGCTGCCTATTTAAGGTTTTGATTGTGGGAACAAGGGGAGATGTCAGAGTATTCTTTTTTTTTTTGGGAGATGGGAGGGGTTGATTTTTAAAAATTAAATGGGCTTTTTCATTAAACATGATTGGATTGTAACCTAATCTTATGCTATATATTTCTTTGATTGGATTTAATATGCCTACCTTCTCTGTATGATCCCCTATACCCTTTAAAAAATCATTCAGTCCATAATAAAGTATTTAATCTTTTGAAAAATCACGTGCATTGTTTTGTTTTAAGGTCCCTGGGAGACAGAAGGTTGCTAAGAAAGGAAAATTTCATCAAGTAAACTTCTTTGACCTTCGAATTGTTTTAAAATGAACAGAATACCTTTGCTCCTTAACGTGTAGGTACTTACCCTTGTCTTAGTTGCATTAACTGCAGTTCCATCATTAAAGGATCGTACATTAATCATCCCACACAGGGGACTAAAATACCTCTTAGAGGATTTTTTACATGTAACTCTAAAGCCGTGGTGTACTTTCTTAAGTGCCCCTGTGGCAAGGGGTATTTTGGACAAACTACAAGAAATGTTAAAATAAGAATTAATGAGCATCCCTCTAACATTAGAACGATAAAGAAGCAAGAGCCAAGGTTAGATGAAGGTCCTCTTATAAAGAAGTTTGGGGAAACCACTGTTGCCAGACACTTCAGGGAATTCGGTCACAATGTTACTGAATTACGCTGGTGTGTGCTGGAAGAGGTTAAGTGTAAGACAGGAGATAACATTGAGGTGTGTTTACTGCGGAGAGAAGCAGCTTGGATTTTTAAGCTTAACACATTAGCCCCTGCCGGCCTTAATGAGGATTTCAATCTTAAAGTGTATTTATAGTTCGCTCGTATTTTAAGATTTGTTATTTTGTATAAATTTGTTTGGTTTTAACTTTGTTGTACTTTTCTAATTTGCTATTTAGATTATAAATACGATTCTGAGTATAAAAAGAAAGTGACAAGGTGGTAAGATGGTGCTTGAGAAAGGGGGAGGAGTTCCCCGAAACGTCGCACGTCTTCCTCCGGCCCGGTCTGTCTGTCCATCTGTTCACGACTTCTCCACAATTGCTCTTTTCAATTACAGAGTATTGGAGTCTATGGGCGACATGTATGATCGGGAGTTGCGCCTGTTTTCTGGTGAAAACTGCGGCTCACCGTTTCGAATCTCCTGTCGGACGCAGTGATGCGATGTTAGGCGCAAGCTTCGCCACTTTCGGATGCGCCTAACATGAAGAGCCTTGCAATGGGCTCGGTGTGGGCATTCTGGGGCGGGACGCGGCACTTTCGAATAGTCCGAGGCATGCATTATCGCGGGTCGGCAAAGTGCGGCGCATTGCAGCTCCGACAGGCAGACCTAGTTGATTGTGGTCTAAATGAGCCGGAGGAGACGAAGTGAAGCCGGAACGTAATGGAATGGGGCAAAATGTGCTCTCGGTCGACTGTTACAACAGTACACAGCTCTCAGCTCCATGAGGCATGGAGTCTGATTCCAAAAATCTTTTTATTAGGTGTAAAACATGATCTGAAAAAGAGCTCAAACCTTCTAAAAAGATACATAAATAAAATCACTAATAACGCGTTTGTCACCATGACCGGCGCAACATCAGGAGTGGGATATTGGAAATTGCCGGGAAATACAGTAATTCAAATTCTGTAAGCTCTTCTCATTGGTCGGCGTAAACCAGCCAATGAGAATAGGAGCGACAGTGACCCATTATAACCTATGGAGAAGTATTGACCAATCAAATGAAAAGGCGGGACAGTTCAAAATACAGTAAAAAAGGCAGAAAAGAGCTGTTTGTTTGAGCTAGCGGGGCTTGGCTATCCCGGCCAATCAGAGTGCGAGCTACTTTGTTCCATTGTAGTTTAGGGAGAGATCGGGGCAATGAAATCTCGTCTCTCCAGCTCCGTGCGGCATGGAGTATGATTAAAAAAAATCGTTTTTATTAGGTTAAAATATTATCTGAAAAAGAGCTAAAACCTTCTATAAACATACATCATCAAATCCTAACAACGTGTTTTCGCCGAGACCGCGCTACACCCAGAAATTTTGCATATTGTAAATTGCCGGAAATACAGTAAACCCAATTTCTGTAACAGCATTCCATTGGTCGGCAGAAACCAACCAATCAGAATAGGAGGGGCAGTGAACCATTATAACCTATGGAGTAGTGTTGACCAATCAAAATAAAAGGTGACAGTTCAAAATACAGTAAAAAAGGCAGAAAAGAGCTGATTGGTTGAGACCAGGCGGCAGATATGAATCCACCAATCATATGTAGTGCGTCTATTTTGAGTGTAGCAAGTGTTGTTTCTAGTGATGAGCGATTACGTCGACTATCGTCATCGGGTCGATAGTCGATATCGGCAATTATCAAGACGATTTCCAATAGTCGATAATAGATTATCACAGATAACCTTAAAGTCTATGGAGCGGGAAAAACACCTTCATTCTTTCACCCAAAAAGGCTAGAGAAGCTGGAATTAACATCCACAACATCAAATGGATAACGTGCTACATCTTAGCAACAAACTTAGGTTATAAAAAGCCACAGAAAGAAAATCACAGACCAATTCACTATTCCTGTCTTGTACCACCCGCATGACCCTTAAACTGCATGAGCACAAATTAAAAAGTGCCAGAAGGCAGTATTATTTTAACCATCATTTTACTTGAACTGGACATTGACTATCCGGGCCTGAACGCAGCATGACTCTTAAACCTATCTGACCCCTAATTAAAAAAAGTGCCGAAAAAGGAGTCTTTTAACCACCATTTTAGTTTAACTGGACATTGACTATATCTGTCCTCACCGCAGCATGACCCTTAACCTGCATGACCCACAGATTAAAAAGTGCCGGATAAAGGATCTTCAACCACCCATTTTAGTTGAACTGGGCATTGACTATACCTGGTCTGTACCACAGTATGACCATGAAACCTCTCTGACCCACAGATTAAAAAGTGCCTGAAAAAGGAGTATTTGAACCACAATTTTAGTTGAACGGACATTGACTATATCGTCCTGGGCCCACAGCATGAGCCCCAAACCTGCATGACCCCCAAATTTAAAAAGTGCCGGAAAAAAGAGTCTTCGAACCACCATTTAGTTGAACTGGGCATTGACTATACCTGTTCTTTTTACCACAGTTGA
>JAODAL010049210.1:0-28349 GCA_025379985.1 Phyllomedusa bahiana
TAAATCTTTTAAAAAAAAAATAGTTAAATTGTGCATATATTAACATAAAAAAAACCTTAAATATTTTGTATCCATATGACTGTAATAACCTTTAAAATTAATGTAACAGGTTATTTAGTGTAAAATGTGAATGGTATAAGAAAAATCATTTAAAAAAACAAATGCAGAAAATAACTTTTTTTCTGTTCGTTCTGACATTTTTTTTAAAGAACTATGCAGTAGTTTAAATGTAAACTCAAACTACTCCCCCCAAAAATATAACTTCTCCCGCATAAAGCAAGTCCTCAAACAGCTGCGTCATTGATTTGAGGGGTTAAGCATAATGAGCCTTACTTATCAAAATGGTCTAATAGTTTGTTTTTGTTGCCCTTAGCAACCAATCAGAACTCATAGCAACCAATCAGAGCTCAGCTTTCATTTTGTTTTACTGCTCGAAAAATTAAAAGCGTGCTCTTGATTGGTCACTATGATCTCTTTTTGGTTGCTATGTGCAACAGAAACAGTCATATTATTAGATAGTATTGATAAATGTTGGTTGGGGGCCCAGTGAACAGCTCTGCCCAGGGGCCCTTTAATGCTGTTAAGACGGCCCTGCTTTGCAGGACACATTTTATGTAATTTTGTCATTTTATTTACAGGGCTATTCTCACAATTGATATTTGTCACCCACAGGATAGATGAGAAGTGTCTGAACACTGGAGGTTACACTGATGACTAGAATGGTGGATCACGCAGTTATAGGGGTGTCCCCACCATAGACTTTGATGGCAGATCATTAAGACCATCAAAGTCTGATAGGGGCAGGTCTCGCCTCTGGAACAAGTCCCCGAAATTCACAGCTCAGACTGCAGAGACGTTCACGCTAGCGCACAACTCTCCATTCTGTTCTATGGGAGATCTGCATACAGATGAGCGGTGTGTTCAGCTCTACTCCCATAGAACAGAATGGAGTGGACCGCCTATATATTCACTCCCATGTGCTAAAGAGGGGCTTCCTGACTGTTGCGAAATTTGATCAAAACATCCCTTACACAATGGGGTTTGGGAATGATTCTCACACAGTAAGGTATATTTTAACCACATTTTCTGGAGTCCAAAAGCCTGTTCTGGAGCTGCGTGCAGGTCCTGTGAATCTACCATTAAAGGGGTTTTGCCATGAAATGAGTTCCTTAGCTGTTATCTGCTCAGCAGAGAATATAAACAAAGCATGCTGAGTCATGAACGACTGCAGGGGTGAGAGGGAGGGGGGTGAGCAGAGACCTGGAAGCAAGGGAACATCTCTAAAGTTTACTCAAATAATAACATTACAAGAGTGGATTCTCTATAAAAAGCAGAAGACTCATACACTGCACTTTCTCTCCAGCCCCTTCATGTTCCCTGTCATCAGATTTAAAAAGTCAAACATGCAAGCGTGGCCAGATCAACTCCTGTCAGCTCCTGGTCATGTCTAATGCAAACTTTTAAGTAACTAAGGGCTTGTAAAGAAAGCTGTAGCTCTCAGAGGCTTCACTTTTTCTAATCACATATACTGTATTTAGAAAAGTGATTAAATACCCATTTTGGAGGATCCCACGTCAACATTACATTGTGGCAAAACCCTTTAACCCCTTAAGCCGAACGCCTGAAAAGTAGTTAATGACCAGAATTTTTTATTTTTTGCCTCCTTGCGTTTCAACAGTTGTAACTTTTTATTTTCTCAGTGACGCAGTTGTATGAGGCCTCGTTTTATTCGAGACAAGTTGTACTTTATGGGGGAATAGTTTTAGTTCACTTATAAATAATTGCAGTATATTTTTTTAAATTTTTTTTTGTTTTTTTTATATATTTTTTTACACCATTCACATTGACACGTAATAACTTGTTAGACTAATTCTACAGGTTATTACGGTCGTGTGGATAACAAATATGTGTAGGTTTTTTTGTGCGTGTAATTTATGCACAATTATATTTTATTAAATATTTATTTTTATTTTATTATTTATTTTTTTACACTTTTTTTTTACACTTTTTATGGTTTTTTTTTACTTCCATGAAGGGAGAACTGTTTAACATTTTTTTATTTTATTTTTTTACACTAAGTAATAGCATATTTATATATGCTAGTACATTCTAATCTGTGTCAGTCTGACACAGGCAGTGATTAGGACAGCACAAAGTGCGTCCTAGTCACTGGCTTAGTACACAGACAGCTCTGGGGCCACTCTAGGTCCCCAGGGCTGACTGTGCAGCCGTTCCCTGAGCTCTGTCGGGTCACCGGGTGATCCGATCACCCGACAGAGCAGGGGAAACCCTTTGATTGCGCTGCGGTAACGCACCGCCGCAATCAAAGGGTTAAAGCACCCGGGTTGCGGAGGTTTCCGCCGCTGCCCAGCGCTTGCAGGGGATGCTCTGGGATCGGGGCTGTGTAGTACAGCCCCAATCGCAGCGCAATTGCGGCGCCAGGCGCCGCAAACTCAGATGTCTGCAGCGACGTCTAAAGACGTCGCTGCAGACGAACGACCCGCACCAGCCGACGTCTAAAGTCGGCGTGCGGTCATTAAGGAGTTAAGGGTGCCTTTATGCTGTGCGGTTTTGTGGCGTTTTTGGTACTTCTTATTCACTTGCAGTGCAGCACAGGAATAAAACTTTCTTCATTATCAGCTTTATTATCAAGCTTCTTTCAGTTATGTAAAACGTCTCACAGCGTATTACAAGTGAGCAAACAGCTACTGAGTTTGAAGTCTTGCGTAATCTAAACACAATAATTAATTGCTCCCTTGTAACACCTTGCTATACGTTTTAGACAACTGAAAGAAGCTTAAAGGGGTTTTGCCACGATGTAATGTTGACGTGGCATCCTCCAAAATGTGTGTTTAATCACTTTTCTAAATTAGAAAAAGTGATTACAAAAAGTGTGATTACAAAAAGTGAAGCCTCTGAGAGCTACAGCCTTTTCAGATGCCCTTAGTTTCCTGAAAGTTTACATTAGATACCACCAGGACACTGACAGGAGCTGATCTGGCCTCACTTGCATGTTTGCACTTCTTATCTGATGGCAGGGAACATGAATGAGCTTTCAAGGAGCTGGGGAGAAAAGTGCAGTGTATGAGGCTGTCTGATGTATAGAGAATCCACTGGTAAACATTAGAGACACTCCCTGCTTCCTGGCACTGCTCAACCCCCTTCCTCTTTCCCCTGCAGCCGTTCATGCTTTGTTTTTCTTCTCTCCTGAGCAGATAAGAGGTAAGGAACTTCACTTCTTGGCAAAACCCTTTTAATAATAAAGCTGATGATAAAGGCAGTTTAATTGCTGTGCTGTACTGCAAGTGCAAAAAAACATACCAAAACCACACCGTGTGAAAGCACCTCTCTGTTTTGGGATAACCCTCTTTACCCATAGCACATACTTGCACAAGAGGTGGTCACTAAAACTCACATGGCCTGCTCTTCCTGGCCTGGGAACACCTATTCTGAGACAAGATTTGCAAAATCTCCTTCTCTTTATGTTCTGAATCGTGGACTGCCACAAATCTTTTGATGATGAATGCCACACAACCCCAAGCAAGGTTAACTCCTTAACGACCGCCCACCGTCTTTTGACATCGGGCATTTCAGGTCGTTCGTCTGCAGCGACGTCTTTTGGCGTCGCTGCAGACATCGGAGTTTGTCCTGTGAGCATCGGGGTGCGGAGGAAACCTCCGCAACCCGGTGCTTTAACCCTTTGATTATGGCGGTGCGTTACCGCAGTGCAATCAAAGGGTTTCCCTGCTCTGTCGGGTGATCAGAACACCCAGTGACCCGACAGAGCCCGGGGAGCGGCTGCACAGTCAGCCCTGGGGACCTAGAGTAGCCCCAGAGCTGTCTGTGTACTAAGCCAGTGACTAGGACACACTTTGTGGTGTCCTAATCACTGCCTGTGTCAGACTGACACAGATTATAATGTATTAGCATATATGAATATGCTAATACATTACCAAGTGTAAAAAAAAAAAAAAAAAAGTAAAACAGTTCTCCCTTCAGGGGAATAAAAAAAAAAAGTAAAAAAAAAAACATTAAGTGTAAAAAAAAAAAGAATAAAAAAATAAATAAAATAAAAATATTTAATAAAAATAAGTGTGCATAAATTACACACACAAAAAAACCTACACATATTTGGTATCCACATGACCGTAATAACCTGTAGAATTAATCTAACAAGTTACTAAGTGTGAAATGTGAATGCTGTAAAAAAAAAATACTGCAATTATTTATAAGTGAACTTAATCTATTCCCCCATAAAGTACAACTTGTCTCGAATAAAGCGAGGCCTCATCCAACTGCGTCATTGAAAAAATAAAAAAGTTACAACTGTTGAAACACAAGGAGGCAAAAACGAAAAAAATGTTCTGGTCATTATCTATTTTTGAGGTGTTCGGCTTAAGGGGTTAAGGGAGGTGAGAGGCATCCAAGTGCCACGTCAGACCATTCGTAACCGTCTACATCAGCGTGGTCTGCGTGTCTAGGAATGACCAGGACCCCGACCACCAGGCTTCATTGTCCTTTGGCCCATGGGCCAGGTCATCGCCTGAAACTATGGGGGGCTCCCGGACATAGGAAGCGTCGGCGGTCCTCAAAAAGTGCATGTCCTATTCCCAAACTGCATGTTTATAGAGCAATTTAATCTAAGCCACGAAAAAATGATGGAACCGCCCAAAATGAGGCCCGGAAAAACCAAATCGTCAAGGAAAGCGCTGTGCATCAGCCAGTTAAGGTACTCTTACCGGATCATGCTGATGTAAATGGTTATGAATGGTCTGACGTGACACTTGGGTGCCTCTCCCCTCCATTAAACATGCTTGGAGTTGTGCGGCATTCATCATCTGGTTCCACAGAACATTGTTCACAGTAAAGCGGTCATCAGTGTATGATGTAGGAAAAGGTCATCCACTTCTTTGCATTTCTGTGACTCTTCCAGTTTCTCTTTATTTCTGTTGCAACCTGCTGATGACGCTCTGTGACACTATAAGCTCAGTGGCTACTTCCATGTGAGAACATCCTGCTTGAAGCTTCATAATGGCGAGGCTCTGTTGATCAATTGAGAGGTGCTGCCTTGGTCTCATGATGTCAAAATGTGAACAGCATGATGAGGAGGACTGTTTAAATCCCAATTCAAATTATGTATCCCAAAATAAATGTATTGCTTGAATCACTTGTTGTGAATTTTGTCATTAAGCTCCTTGTTAGAGATCAGCAAGTTGTGCAAAAAGTACTGAAACATTGAACAGTTGGACATGTGCATTCTAGAGTTAAAGGGTTTGTCTCATTTGACAGCGGTTTCTACTGGTTGCCAAGCAGCGTTTGTGAAATGGAGGGGCATGTTTCTCCTCCCAGCAGGGCGTATCTTCTCTCTCTGCAGACACGCCCCAAAGTGTGCACGTGAGGATTCATTCTGTGTGAGCTGGGGGAAGGGAGAGGTTCTCAGCTGTCTTTGGAGGTGAAAAGCTAGGTGTAACTCCATAGTGTATATCTACATTTCTTGCTCTCTCTACATACTTTGCAACTAGAATGTGCATTTGACATTCAGGACTCTAGGAATGATGGGTGATTTTTTTTCTGTCTCTCTTACACAGTGATATATCCTGCAGATTATTACACCTTTGACCTCTACAAATTTGCAGAACAAAACTATATGCTTTATCTCTTTCGTGTTTACATGAGACTGCAGATCTGTGTCGCAAAATTGTTTTACGTGGGACTGCTACAGGACCTCTGATCAGTCAGTGAATGGAAAACGTGTTTTCCACACAGTGTCTCTCTCCCAGCTGTCGCTTCACTCACTGATTGCAGTCCGTGAATGGAAAACGTGTGCTCCTATAGTGTCTCTCTTGCTCGTCCGTGCACGCTGCTTAAACGAACGTCCCCCTGGGCGCTCCCGTTCACGACCTGACCGGCAGACATCTCGGCCGACAGCCAGTAACCCGACCTGTAAACAAACTCCGTTGCTAAGGACAAATAAAGCAGCCCATTCTCTAAAACCAGAGCACTTTGCTCATGGTAACCAAGGATGTACATGCTTACATTTTTGGTTCCCTCCTTTTAAACTATGATGGCGAGACAACCCCTTTAAGATATGGTCTCATTCAGTTCATTTAAAAAAAAAAATCAAGAAATGTTATGTTCATCCTGAAATTTGAACCAAAAGCCAAATATCCCTAACTTTATGTGAGTAGTGTATGCCTATATGTATATAGATTCATCTGTATATTTATGGAGGTATATACATTATTTTGCGTGTGTGTGTGTATATATATGCACAGCTATACACATAATGTTAGCAGCATCAACTTTAAGTGTTGTTCCCATCTTTCCCTCCTTTGGATATGCTAGAAATGTCTGATAGGTGTTGGTACCACTTCTGGGAACTCTGCCTACTTTCAGAACGGGCCCCTAAAGGATGAGAGGAGGTCGTGCTTGTGCAGCACTCTTCAATCTATCCTGTACTAGTTCCAAGTACAGCCAAGTTGTGTGCTGTACAAGTATGACCTCCTCTCCAATCTGCATCAATTTTTTGGGGGGGCCCCTCCCCAGAAGTGAGACTGGCACTTATTGGACATTTAACCCCTTACGCCCCAGGCCTGAAAAGCAGTTAATGACCAGAAAAATGTTTTAGTTTTTGCCTCCTTGCGTTTCAACACTTGTAACTTTTTTATTTTTTCAATGACGAAGTTGGATGAGGCCTCGCTTTATTCGAGACAAGTTGTACTTTATGGGGGAATAGTTTAAGTTCACTTAGAAATAATTGCAGTATTTTTTTTTTTTTTTTTACATCTTTTTTTACAACGTTCACATTTCACACTTAATAACTTGTTAGATTAATTCTATAGGTTATAGTCGTGAGGATACCTAATATGTGTAGGTTTTTGTGTGTGCACAAATATTTTTTATTAAATTATTTATTTTTATTTTAGTCTTTTTTTATTCTTTTTTTTTACACTTTTTATGTTTTTTACTTTTTTTTTTTTAATCCCATGAAGGGAGAACGGTTTTACACTTTTTTTTTTTTCTTACACTTTGTAATGTATTAGCATATTCATATATGCTAATACATTATAGTCTATGTCAGTCTGACACAGGCAGTGATCAGGACAGCACACAGTGCGTCCTGGTCACTGGCTTGTTACACAGACAGCTCTGGGGCCACTCTAGTTCCCCAGGGCTGACTGTGCAGACGTTCCCCGGGCTCTGTCCGGTGACCGGGTGTTCCAATCACCCGACAGAGCAGGGGAACCCTTTGATTGCGCTGCGGTAACGCACCGCCGCAATCAAAGGGTTAAAGCACCGGGTTGCGGAGGTTTCCTCCGCTCCCCGATGCTTGCAGGACATGCTCTGGGATTGGGGCTGCGTAGTACACAAGGCTGTGGAGTCGGCAAGCCGAAGCCCCGACTCCGACTCCTCAATTTCCCAACCCTCCGACTCCCGACTCCGACTCCTGACTCCCTCATACATGGCGCATGTTTAAGTGATAACTTTACTGTAGTAAAATGGTAACATCCGGCTGTTGATCACCTTATGATACAATAATAAAGCTATTTAGGTAGAACAGACACTGACAAGCAAAAGGATAACAATGTTTTGATCTTTTGAACACTTGTGGGTAGAGTTGAAGAAAAAGCTGTATTTGTATCCAAGTCCAGTCTGCACCAACATTGGGAATGTGGAGAAAAGACCTGGGATCAGATTTTGGTCAAGATATGCTTGAATCTGATCCAGAGCCCAGAATAATTCAGGCAGTATTGAAAACCAAAGGCAGATTTCCCAAATATTAACAAAATAATAAAAATTAACATTTTGATTTTTAGGAGCAAAACTATAACTAAGCAGATGCTAAATACTTGCAAGTCAAATTTATGTATAAGATACGTAAGATGACTGTATATACAATTACAGTAGCCTCATGTACAAAGCTGTAGTGGATGGAGAGATATGGAGCCTGACAGTCACAAGTTCAAACCATTGTTACCATTTTGCTTGTCAGTGTAAAATATATTTATTGGACATGACATTAGAACACAAAAAAATTGTAAAAATGCAAAACACTGCAGGAACATTTGTGGAGTCTCTGAATTTGTTCTGAGAAATAGTATTGCCTAGATCAGATCCTGCATACATGACCTCACATTTGATCTCATTATATCCAGGCTAGAGAACGGCCTCTCTACACTAACTTGGTTTGGGGGCAAAACGATAACCACAGGGGCAACATCTCTAACAATCTCGGGGTATAAAGGAATTGCCTCAGCCACAGTCAGTTTTGATGAATGGTTGGACTCTTCTACTTCTTTGGAAACAGGTGAAAAATTTTGCTGAAATCTGTTTGCCCTGGGGGCAGAATCTTTTCCCTGGGGCAGCGCTTTGCCTGTTCCATGTCATCAATTACACTCCTCATGTGATAAGGCTGAAGATATGGAAGCAGTAGCACTGGCCGGACCCAATTCCTCTTGCTCTTTGCATCGAACTAACTGGACCAACTTATTATATATTTTGGGAGTCGGAGTCAGTCCATTTTTAGACGACTCCGACTCCTGCAAAATAGCCACCGACTCCACAGCCCTGGTAGTACAGCCCCGATCCCAGCGCAGCTGCGGCGCCCGGAGCCGCAAACCCCGAAGTGTACAGCGACGCCACAAGACGTTGCTGCAGACGAACGACCCGCACCAGCCGCCGTCAAAAGACGGTGCGCGGTCGTTAATGACATAAATGTCTGAGGTGAGAAGACCCCTTTAAATTTGTATTTTAACAAAGATCCAGATAACCCCGGTAATATAAAGTGTTGGCTTCATAATATTGTGTATCAGGGTCAGATATGCTTGACCCCACACAGAGGACACTTCTAGCACGGGTTATAAGGGGTTCCTGATTCTCTTTGAGTAAGGTTTGTCTGACCAAATTACCATAGAATGTGTTCCTTAGGCCATGTTCACACGGCTTATTCTGGGACGTAATTCAGTCCGTAATTACACGCCGAAGTGCGCAATTACGGGCTGAAAACGGCCCATTCATTACGGTAATCCACAGTTCTCATGGAGAACTATGGATTACGTCTCTTCTCCCTGCTCGGCGAATACGCCGAGGGGGGAGATAAGTGACATGTGAATACCAGCGGCGTATACGCGTCGCTGGTAATGCAAGTCTATCGGCCGGCGAGGTGCCGGCCCCCCGCTCACTCCCCCGCTCCGCCCCCGGCCACACGGCGTAATTGCGGGGCGGAATTACGCCCCGCAGTTAAGCCGTGTGAACATAGCCTTAGTCTTGGAGTTCTAGCTGCTGTTTCTGTGCCTCCAGGCAGTGGATACTTTGTATGTGTTTCATTTCTTTACTATTTTCAAGATCTTTCCCTTAGTAAATGGGAACCTTCCAATTTTTACATCCAGGTGAAAGAGCTCACAGACTTCAGGTTTCCAGGACATTTCATAGATACCTTAGGAACAAAGGTATTTCTAATGTAAGATAACAATCAGACGTTGAGATCAAATTTTGATTCCCTATGGGGCAGTTAATCATATTAATTCCATTATGATGCCAATTGTTATTCTTTAACGCGTCACTTGGGATCTTTGAGCTGTGTAAACCCTTTCCTGTTATGCAGCATTTACCTAGTGGCTGTTTACTCCTTACTTTCCACATCTCCGGTGTGGTTGGCATAGTATCGCTCTACCTAGGAAACCTCACACAGCTCTTTTCAACTCTCCCGGTACCTCAGGCTTCACTGTGTGTTAGATTACTGTGCTCGCCACAATACACCGGGCGTTTTAGAAGTATGCGATGGCCACCGCTGGTTGCAGCATAAGATGGTGCTTAGATGGCAAAGATGGACACCGTGTCTAAATCAATTAAAAATGGTGCTGCGCACCTTTCCTCACTTTGATCGGGACACCCGTGGCAAAATCGCGGGGGCCAGATCGCTCAAAATGAAGGCTTCCATCACCGACAGGTTTTCTGTTATACTACTGCCTGCCCCAGGCAAAAAGTAGTAAAACCACCATCTTTGTATACCCTAATGCATTGTATTACTATGCATTGGGCTATATAAGCGATCGTGCTTCCTAGGGGGACTCGAAGTTAAAGTAAAAAAAAAAGAAAATGTTTTAAAGTGTGGAAAAAAAGATTAAAAGTTCAAATCACCCCCATTTTGCAAATAAAAGTTACACATATTTGGTATCGCCATGGCCGAAAAAGTCCAATCTATTAAAATATAACATCATTTATCCCATATGCTGAACACCGTAGAGGAAAGGAAATTCCAAGTTCCAAAATTTAGTTTTTTTGGTCATTCACATGGTCATAAGTATTCAGACCCTTTGCTGTGACACTCATATTTAACTCACATGCTGTTCATTTCCTTCTGATCCTCCTTGAGATGGTTCTACTCCTTCATTGGAGTTGTGTTTGATTACACTGATTGGACTTGATTAGGAAAGCCACACACCTGTCTATATAAGACCTCACAGCTCACAGTGCATGTCAGAGCACATGAGAATCATGAGGTCTAAGGAACTACCAAAGGAGCTCAGAGACAGAATTGTGGCAAGGCACAGGTCTGGTCAAGGTTACAGAAGAATTTCTGCAGCACTCAAGAGCACAGTGGCCTCCATAACCCTAAAATGGAAGAAGTTTGGGATGACCACAACTCTTCCTCGACCTGGCCGTCCAGCCAAACTAAGCAATAGTGGGAGAAGAGCCTTGGTGAGAGAGGTAAAGAAGAACCCCAAGATCACTGTGGCTAAGCACCAGAGATGCAGTAGGGAGATGGGAGAAAGTTCCACAAAGTCAACTATCATTGCAGCCCACCACCAGTCGGGGCTTTATGGCACAGTGTGCTGATAGGAAAGCCGCATACAGTTTGCAAAAAAACACATGAAGGACTCCCAGACTATGAGATATAAGATTCTCTGGTCTGATGAGACGAAGATTGAACTTTTTGGTCTTAATTCTAAGCGATGGAGAAAACCAGGCACTGCTCATCACCTGCCCAATACAATACCAACGGTGAAGCATGGTGGTGGCAGCATCATGCTATGGGGGAGTTTTTCAGCTGCAGGGACAGGACGACTGTTTGTAATTGAAGCAAAGATGAATGCGGTTGAGATATCCTGGATGACAACCTCTTCCAGACGCTGTGGACCTCAGACAGCGTCTGTCCAACAAGACAATGACCCTCAGCACACAGCTAAAATAACAAAGCAGTGGCTTCAGAACAACTCTGTGACCATTCTTGACTGGCCCAGCCAGAGCCCTGACCTAAACCCAATTGAGCATCTCTGGAGAGACTTGAAAATGGCGTCCACCAACGTTCACCATCCAACCTGAGGGAACTGGAGAGGATCTGCAAGGATGAATGAAAGAGGATCCCCAAATCCAGGTGTGCATCATTATCAAGAAGACTCATGGCTGTAGTCTGCTTCAGCCCATAATAGGTTTTTCCTGTCCTGACGAGGAAGAGGTGTAGATCCTCCTCCTCAGGAAGGAGCTCAGAGCTCACACACCTTGTTGATGACTTTTCTCGAAAGCGCTTGGTCCTGGCCTGTTATTGAAGGTTGAATCTCAGATGGCTTCTCCCTCGGCACACTACTTACTGTGGGGGTGATAGGACCAGGTTTACATTGTACTCTCATAGTTATGTCCAGTGTCTGGATAGTGGTGACGAGAGCTGGCTTTACTTGAGACTTAATTGAGTAATAAATGAAGGGAGGCCCCAGTCCTAGTGAACAAAGATGACTGCAGTGATGATCAAGATTAAAGGGAATGTATCACCAATATTTTTTTGATTAATTAATACCTGATACTGATAAATATTTTTATCATTATCTGTTTTTATTTTGTTTGTAGAATTTTTTTCAAATTTGTTTTCTGTAAGTAAATTTGATGGCTGCCATCATACATGTGCTGCTTTTAAAGGGTTTTTCTCACCATGCAGTTTCACAATCGGAGCCAGCTCTTTTTTTCTCTCTGCCTTTCTCAGGCTGTGGGCGGTTCTATAGCAGTGATTAGCATATTTAGCTTCTCTGTAACTTCTCTGTAACTAGTGCTTTGAGGAGTGAAAACAATTGCTTCTCTGTAAACTGCTTATCTGAATCTGTGCCCCATAGACCTCAATAGACAATCCATGCTGTAGTCTACACAGCATGGATTTTCTACTGTAGGATTTCTAAACCAACTATCTTCCGACGGATTCATTGTGGATTTTAATATACTCAATGTACTAGGAAATCAAAAAGCCTGCTTTGTTTATTTGCGCAAACCCACAGCAAAAAACGCTGGCCTAGACTGGTACTTTGTAGCAAACACCCAACTATGAGTATGATTGGGTTTATACAGGTTTTCAGCCTCTGGAGGTTAGCATGACTGTTCCCATTTACTGACAGGTACCAAAATGGCTCTTAAAAAAGTGATAAATGCTTATACAATATTTAAAGGGGTTTTGCCACGAAGTGAGTTCCTTACCTTTTTTATCACTCTGGGGGACAATAAAACAAAGCTTTTTCTCATGAAGGGTTGGGGGTAGAGGGAGGGGGGGAGCAGAGAGGAAAATCAGGGAGGCCAAAAGTTTACTCAAAAAATAACATACAACAGTATTCTTATACAGCAACGACCAAACCGCACTCTTCCCCCTCCTTGGAAGTCAATTATTTCCCTTTCTCAGAAAAATCCCAAACAGCAAGCACGGCCAACACCCTGCAGCTCCTGGTCGTGTAAATTAAACTTTTAAGTAAAAAGGGGGCAGTAAAGAAAGCTTTATCTCACACTTGATTTTTTGTTATCACAATATTTAAAAAAAATTTTAAATACCCATTTTTGGAGACCCCACGTCAACATTACACATGGCAAAAACCCTTTAAAAGTGAACATTATACATGGTTACTCAAAATTTGGTAATCATGTCAGGGGGTTTTCTCCTCTGTCTTTATTAGGTTTTTTTTTCAATTTTTTTTTATGTTGCACTTAAAAATTTTTAAAGGGGTTTCCAAATTTTAAAAAAACCCCTCTATCGCCCCCCACTGGCTAAATTAGAAAATTAACCCCACATTTACCTCTCCCATCACCAGTGTTTGCCCTGGTCCCTCACTTATGATTGGTGTGACAATCTCAGCCTCGGCAGTAATTCATGTGACCGCAAAGGCCCAGGAGGGGTGCAGCATCAGGATCCATGATCATCAAGAGAGGTGGGGGGAAAAAAGGGGAGCTCTGCGGTGCTGGAAGGTGATGAGGGGATAGAAAAGTAGGGTTTAATTTTCATTTCACACAGGGGGAAGGTTTGGTAATAGGTTTTAAAGATTTTCAGTATCTGCATTTTATACCTTTAAAGAAAGTATACTGATCAAGTAAGTTTAACGATTTTTTTTACAAAAGTTGAAATCGAAAAGGTTTTTATGGTGATCAAATTTTCCCAAATCTGCATAATTAAGGTTAAATCTAGCATCATCTATTAAGATCGCGCCTTTTCGGCGCTTCCTGTAATTTTTGGGGGCCACAAAAGTTTAAGAATAGAGCAGGGTGAGAGGGTGTGTGCACGTCATGCTGGGTTTAGGGGTTGCGATTGGCTGGAAAAATCACATGCCCCTCGTTTTAAAATAAAACGCTTTCCTTTTTTCCCCTCAGTGCTCTCACGTCTCATAGGGGATAGGACCTGCGCTCTGCCGTGTCCAAACAGCTCACCAAATTTATTCTTTTTTCTTCACAAGAAACCTCACTTTTTCCTTGTGATCCCCCCCTTTAAGTTAGATTAGAGATTTGAGATTTTATGTTTAGAAAAGAAAATTTTTTTAAAGCAGCATCTACCGTTAAAGTAAAGGGGGGGAGTGGGGGGGGGGCCCCAGGCGAACACAGAAAACCTTTTATCAAAAAGAACACTGGGAAAAATTTTCACCAAGACTTAGTGTAGACATTGTGTGGAATACTTTATTATTTTTTTAAATAATTTTTATTAAGGCTTTTTCCAAAATTTTTTAACATTGAAAAACACATAAACACATTTGCAAATGGGTACAAAGGAGGTACAGTCAAAAATAGGACATTGGAGATGTACACAAAAAAGAAGTAAAAAAAACCTTTCCCTAATAAAAAAGAAAAAACTTATGCCCGGGAAGTATGTTTCCTAAACAAAAACCAAAAAATAGACCTACAATTTAGAGACCTACCCCAGGCCCCCAAGGGGGTCATTAGTGCCCTGTGTCCATAGAAAATAACGAACAAAAAAAAAGAAAAAAAAAAAAAAAAAAAAAAAAGGGGGGGTAGACGAGAGGGGGGGGTAGCCTACCGGGGGAACAGGCGCAAAAGAGAAAAAGGATTCCAAAACCCTATTAGGAAAAAGGACAAAGGCGTCAGACACCAAGGGCAAGCAAAAGTAAAATACTAACAACCTCCTAGCCCCTGAAATTCCAACTGGCTTGGAAAGTAAGCCAGGGGGCCCATGTCCGGGAACAGTACTCACCTCGGGGGGATGTGAATAATTCCCCCTACGATGGGGGATCAACTTCCTCACCCATTCCATTATGGAAAGGGGAGGGTTTTGCCTCCATGGCGGGGGAACCCCGTTTTTGCACTTGTAGGGGGGTGTCTTGTCAAAGACTTCTTGTAGGAGGACTGTGAATGCCCAAAACAAAAAACAGAAGAGTGGCCTCGGGGGAGTCAAAATAAGTATTCCAGTACAGCCCCGATAGCCCGAAGAACCCGTCCCCAGAACCCCGCAACCTACAACCCCACCAATATGCTCAAGTACCGATCTCCCGAAGGCACCTCCGCACTATCAGGCACGCCCGGGTACCATTTGTGGAGTACTGCCTACCCTTCCCACCTGGAAAGTACCTTAAAACCTTTGGGGGGCCCTTTCAAGCTATCACCCCTTGTGATAAGAAGAAACACTTCTTCCATTGTCGGAGAAAGAAATTTTTGGAGTTTTTTTTCCCCCTGCCCCAGAATGGGGGGAATTTTGAGAACTAGGCAGTAAAAACCTTGAAAAAGGGCAAAAAAATCAGATTTTGCGGCAGCGCAAAACGAACACATTTCCGGGGAAGGGGAAAAAGGGGGTCGCAAAATTTTTGTTTCAAAAAGGTGGAATAAAAGAAGTCCCGGGGTTTGAAATTTTCAAAAGGGTTGCACGAGATGCTGAGGGCCTTACTATATCCCCAATGGGAGAGGATCCCTTCATGGATTGACAGCCAAAGGGGATAAACCGGGGGCCCCCCCCGGAAAGACTCCCAAAAGGCTCCCGGGGGGGGAAGGGGGGGGTTTTTGTCTGAGATGGTAATTTTAAAGGGGCCGTTCGGGTTCAGAGGGATTCCAAAATTTGGGGTTTTTTGCAAGATAGTGAATTGTGCATGGCACAAAAGGAAAAGGGTTTTAAGGGATCGGTTTAAAGGGAGACTGAAGACCAAGGGAAAGGGAAACAGGGCCCTCGGGAACAAGGTCTGCGAAATAAGACCCACATTTGGGCCCCGAGGGCTATGTATCGATAAAGAACTCGCATTGGCACCCCCCAAAATTAGAAAAGTTACAATCGGGAAAAACCCACCCACCTTCCTTTTGGGCCCGGGACAGCTTTCCCCCCTATTCTCGGTCGCCCGAGAATGCCATATAAATTCTGAGATGCACTGCTTGAGCCGGGCCCAAAAGGAAGGGGTAGGGATGGGGGAGGGTCTGGAATAATATAATAGTTTTGGAAGAATGTCATTTTAATGACTTCATTCTCCCAAACCACGAGAACCCTTTCCCGATTCCAGCCCCCCAAAAATGGGACAATCGGGCCAGTAAGGCGAAAATTGGAGGAAAAATAACTGTGTAAATCCGCAGGGATTTTGGTTCCCAGGTAAGAGATTTCCCCCCAGGCCATGCAAAGGGGAAGTTCGTTTTAGTTCCCGGACTAGGCTAGGGGGAAGGGAAACTTTTAAAGGGCTTCAGTTTTGGAGAAGTTTTTTTAAAAATTGGACCTGAGCTAAAAAGGGGCCAGCCCCGCCATCGGGGAGGGAGAGATATAAAAACCCTTCAGGTAGATACAAGTGTCACAAAAGCCACATTTTTAACTCCTGCGTGCCAATCCTATCCCCCCTATGCCCCGGAGGGGGTCCGAATAGCGGCCACAAATTTTTCCATGATCAAGACAATAGCAATGGGGACAGGGGGCACCCTTTTTTGTCCATTGCAAATATCAAAGGCTTCAACAAGGACCTTAATCTTACCTTTGCCGAAGGATTAGATAGGCGCAAAAATCCTGGAGGTAAAAAGGGGGGACCTAAGCCATGTGGTGAGGGGTGTCCGCAGGGGACCCCCCAAAGATCCTGTCAAATTGCTTTTTCAGCTCCAGTGCAGGATCAAAAAGGGGCTTCCCCCCCAGCGCCCCAAAAAGTTAATCCAGGGGTCTTCGGGTATTATCCCTCGCCTCCCACCCGGGACAAACCCCCTGATCGGGGTGAATCAGGCAGGCGGTGGGGATTGACGTTGGCTAGGAGTTTGGGCAAGATTTGAGATCTCATTAAAAAAGGAAAATAGGTCTTAGTTCCCGCAGGCCTGGGGGGTCTTTCCCGCCTTGGGCAAGACTGTAATTTGCCAAGAGTAATCCCCCGGAAAGGGAGAAAAAAGAAAACATTATTAAAGCCTCTAAAAGAATGGGGGACAGGGAGGGATCAAATTTTTAAAAAAATTTTGCCGTAAAACCGCCCGGGCCCGGGGCTCTTCCCACCAGGGAGTTCTTTGATAACCGCCTCCAATTCCTTTTTCCCGAGAACGGTTCCCCCAAATTTGTCCTCCCACCGAAAGAGCGGAATGGGGGGGAAGGGTTTCAAGTTCAATGAAAAAGAAGGAGACGGACCCGCAGGGAAATTGATAAATTGGAGTATTAGGAATAGAATTCTTTAGCAATCAGATCGGGGGTGGGGGCCAAAGCCCCCTGTCCTTTTTTTAATACTGGGAAAAAAAGGATTTGGGGCCTTCTATCCCTTGTACCCGCGCTAGAAGGCCATCTTGTTCCCAAACTATAGAACCTCTACGACAGGCCTGCGGGATTTAAAACCCCAGGGGGCCTCAAAGGTCTACGAACCCAAGTCGGGCCAGGGTGGTCTTGCAACACCTCCCGGGGACAGGGCTTTTTTTATGCAAAGTTCCAAAGAGGTTACCTTTTGCAGACTTTGGCATGGTGCAAACGCGTTTTTCTTAAGGCAAAACCATGTTTAATAACACCCTCGCAAAAACCATTTGGGGGCTTCCCCTTTAAGTTTTGGGGGATGTGTGATCCCCCCACAGGTCAGAGATGAAGTGTTCAGTACCCCCCGAAGTCACTGGCATACAGAGTCCAAAAAATAGCGATTCATTAAGCCCCCAGGTTCTAGCTTGAGCAAAAGAAAATGGGAGGTGAAGAGTGACAAAACCGGCGCATGGTCTCCAGAGATACTCCCTAGGGGAGGGGGAACAAAACCAAGGGAGGACACCGTTGAATTGAAATAGTAAAAAGACTATAGTTTATGGGAAGGGGAAAAAGAAAAACTATAATCCCTACTAGGGGTTTTTGAACCCGCCAACCATCCGGGAGCGAAATTGAAACGGGCTTTTTTGCTCTTTTGATACCGGAGTACGGGAAGGGAGCCCCGGGGAGTTATCCAAGTCGGGTAAAAGAGTGGGGTTTAAAGTCCCCACAAAAGGGGACCGACCCTGTGCATGAAATTCAGTTTATTTCCCAAATTCCAACAAAAAAGCCAGTTGCTCAAGTTAGGGCATATCATTTAAACTGAAAAACATCCCAGAATGTTTTTAAACAAATCAGGATCTGGCTTCAGCTCAAGGATACAACAATTATGGTGGGGGGAGGGACTTATGGAAAGCAAAAGAACCCCCCTGATTTAGAATAGGGGCAGTTGGGAAAAAGCCAAAAGGGGGAAATACGATTTTAATTATTGGGGATGTTCTGTCTTAAAGTGGTGTCTCCTGAAAACATAAATCGAAAACCTTTTGAGATGGAAAGGTAGAAATTTTGTGCTCGCTTTGAGGGGGAGACCCTTGGCGTTAAAGGCCTATTTTTTAAAATCCCCCATTTAAACACAAAAGGGGGGTATGGTAATGCGGTTGCCCGCCTCTTGCGCCCCCCCACGGGGGGGAGGAAAAGAAAACGGAGGAAAAAGGGAGAAGAAGAAAAAAAAAGAAAACAACCAAGAAAAGGAGGGGGAAAAGAAAGGATATTGTACCCCTGCAGAAAACCGCACAAGAAAAATTAACCATAGGGAAAACCAAGGGGCCTACAACGGGCACAAGGGAAATTTCCTAGCCCTACTTGGGGATAAGGGGGAAAAGGATAATGGGAATAGTCCCGTATATGCTGACCAAATTTTGTGTGAGCAACCCAAACATTAAACAAAGTAAAACTAATACATCAAATAAACATAACATGCCCCTCAAGTGTATCCAATGGGCAGGCAAAGTGAATAAACAAGACCCTTACACCTTAAAGCAAGGGGGATTAAGGTGCGGCCCTGAGACCCAAATATGTTTTCATGACGGATTTTCCCCTTTAAAAAGGGGCTTTCGGGCGGGGCCCGATCTCCCGCATAATTCTGAGCAGGTTCAAAGGGACCACCCCCCCACCCGGGGGGGAAAGTAACAGAGGGGCCCTCGGGGGAAATATTTTAATCTGCAAGTCCTGAAGAAACCCCTGGAACATTTCGGGAGAACGCAGAGTATGCGTGCGGCCCCCCTGAGTACAATGGGGGCAAAGGGAAGCCCCACCTATAAGGTATTTTTTTTCACCCAACACAGAGAGAATAGGTTTGAGCATGGGGCCCTTTTCGCCCAGGTTTTTTACGGGAGACTCGGGAAAATTTGTATGGGTCGATCTTGTAGCAAAGACCCTCGCCTACGGGTTTTTTTCATATTTCTTTTTTTAAGAGCAAGGTGTATCGCAAATAACGTCCCTGGGAAATGAACACTTTTCGGGGGGCCCCAATGCCTTTTGGACTTTCCAGCTCAATGAACGTAGGGGGCGCTCGGTCAAGGATATCATTAAAAAAAGTTGGAGATGTGGAGTACAAATCAGGGGGGATGGACTCCCGGGGCCCCCGATCCTGACTTTTTTCTCCTCCCCCTATTCTGACACGTCCAATGCTGTTGGAGGGGAATAATTGGCAGAAATTTGTTTTACTGTTTCCCTTCAACCCCGCGGGAGGCTGAGGAGGAAATTTTTTGTGATTGTTGCAAACAGTCCATTTGTGACACGGAAAAAAGATCAGACGGAAATTGGTCTAGATCCTTCTACATCCGCCAGAAGGTTTTGCCATAAGGGGGATATCCGTTTGGGGGGGAGGTCTTGAATGAGACGTTGAAGGGCGGCCATGTAACAGGGGCATTTTGTAACGGCGAGGGGGTCGCGTTGGGCTTGCGGTTTGGAGGGCGCAGGCCCCCAAAAAGGGGAATGGGCTGGGCCGCAAAAATTGGTGGGGATCATCCATAGTCTGGGGGCTACCCCCGGGGGTTTTGGGAGGGCGCCGGATATATAACCTCCAATGGGGAAGCATGGGGGAGAGGGACTACCTGCCTGAGAAGGCACATGGGGCGCCTCCTGTGAACACCAGGGGGCCCTGGGGGGAAAGGCACCCCGAGGCCCATGGACCACCTGGTGAGGGTCCCGACAGCACCGGGATGAGGACGCTGGGGGCCTTTTTGGGGTGGAAGGGGGGGCAGACCATCCAGTGCTGAGTGTGAGACCCCACTGGAGGCCTCCCACCCCCCCCTCAGCCCCGATCCCCCCGGGGCATGCCCGTAGGGGGAGGGCCGCGGGGGGGACCCGCGCGGGGGGGACCCATAGGCCCTTCCCCCAACCCATCAATGCTGAGGGGAGGTAAGGACCCTGAACAACAGTCCTGGGGGGAAAGGGTGCCGGGGGGTCCCTGGGTATTACTGGGGGGGCCACAGAGAGGGGCCAAGTGGGGGAAAGGGGGCTCCTGGAGGGTCAGGTACCTGCCCTGTCCAGATAGAGGGGCTCACCGCCTTGGGGGGCTTTTAGGGGGCAAAAAGGGGTGCGGCCGCAGGAGACTGGAAGCCCCACCCCCCGACACAGCCACCGGGGTTTTCCCTCCGGGGTCTGCGGAGGGGTGTTTGCGGCCCCGCCCAAAACCGGGGGGGAAGGCCGCAGGGGGTCCGGCAGACGCGCCACGGCCGCAGCGGCGACAGCCGGGGCCACTCCCGTGCCACCCCACGGCAGCCGCGCGCTGTCTCCCCTCCTAACCATCGGCGCGGTGTCCCGGGGGCCCCTCTGTCCCAGACGTCCCGCTGCACCGGGCCCCCGTCCCCCTTTTCCGCAGCATCAGCGGCGGGCTTGGGCCTGCTGCCCCACACGGCGGGGATCCGACCCCCCCCTTTGAGCAACAGCATCTGGCGTCCGGGCCTTTTCCCTCCCACAGCAGCAGCGGCAGGGGGTACGGCCGCCTCCGGGCCCGGGTCCCGCAGCCGTGGTCGGGGGCAAAAGCCTCGGGCAGCGCGGGGGCTTGGGCCCCGGCCCGTCCCCCGGCCTTAGCAGGGAAGCCCGGGGCCTTTTTGGGAAAAGACGGCCGAGGAAATCGGGGTTTGCAGGGGGGGTTGCGACCCCCCCCTCCGCGGCCCATGCGGGACCCAAAAAACCCGGTGAGTCCCCCGTGCTTGCCTATGCCAGGGATGAGGGGGCCCGGGGGGCCCATCTTGAGAGGCCCTTGTCAGCCTTTCCCCCTCTCCTCAAGGCCGAGTAACGGCCGAAGTAATGTCAATGTGCCCCCGAGGGGTAAGGGGGGAAAGGGCCTGCCTTGTTTTTTTTAAGGGTTTCCCCCCCGAAAAAACGAGCCGATGGAAGAGGATGCTCAGTCTTCGGCCCGGGGGCTCAAAACCAGTTCCTCCTCGCCATGTCAACCACGCCCCCCGAATATCTTTATTATTAACATTTGCATTGAAATTTTTCCTGGATATTGGGCAGCCAACTTTTAAAGGGTACACATCATTTCTAGTAACGCAGGTCTCTTTGTTCTGCAAAACTCCACTTTTATTTTCAGTATACATTTCAGATGGTGTTCAATTTTTTTCCCATTCCACCGTGTTGAAAACCACCTTCAGTTAAATTTCAATCCAGCAATCTTGTAGTCAGCCAGGTTTTTGTTTGCCAAAAATACCGTTTATTATACAAAAAAATAACAGATACGTTTTTTTTTACTTTTGCGCACCCCTTTGTTCATTTACGCAGCATCTAGTAAATTTAAAAAAGCAATTCTATATCACCATGGGGAATTGAAAGGTGCAAAAAAATACCGGTTAATAAAAACATAACAGAACGTGTTTTTTGACTTTTGCGCACCCCCTTTTTTCATTGACCAGCATCTACGTAAAACTTAAAACCCAAAATTTTATAGTCCCACAGGTGAAATTTAAAGGTGCAAAAAAAATACCTGTATTAACGAAAACATAACAGTACGTGTTTTTTGGACTTTTGCCCACCGATTTGTTGATAGACACCTTGCATTAAATTGAATCCAGCAATTTTTTTTGATTAGAGGGATTTTAAATAGCTGTGATTTTCCGTCTTTTAATAAGAGACTTTCCAAAAGAATTCCATACTTCTCCCAAATTTTTTTTTTTTCTGAAAATGGAGCGAAATGCAGGGTAAGGACAAAGAGGGGGGACACATGGAGGGGAGAGGTACGAGAGAGGTGCTCCCTTCCCGTGCTGGCACAACAGCATGCCACGGGTCGTCAGTTGCAGGACCGTCAGGCCTTCATCGTGGGTCAGGGCCCCGGAATCTAAATAACGAAAACGTCGCCAATTTCCTTCAGTGGGTTAATGCACCTGCATCTACATCTTACCTCCTGTCCCCCGGGGAGCCGGCCAAAAATGTCCCTCATAGCATGGATCTGCGGTTTTGGGGGCATGCTGTGGCCCAGGACAGGTTATCAAAGTCCAGTTCAACTAAAATGGTGGTTGAAAGACTCCTTTTTTCCGGCACTTTTAATGTGGGGGGCATGATTTGGGCTCATGCTGGGCCCCAGGACGGTATGTCAATGTCCAGTTTAACTAAATGGTGGTTGAAAGACTCCTTTTTCCCCCGGGACTTTTTAAATGGGGGGTCATGCGGGTTTGGGGGCTCATGCGTGGCCAGGGGAAGGTTAGTCAATGTCCAGTGAAACTAAAATGGTGGTTGAAAGACTCCTTTTTCCGGCACTTTTTTAAATTGGGGGTCATGCAGGGTTTGGATCATGCTGGGTTCCAGGACAGGGAATTCAATGCCTTCAAGTAAGAGATGGTTCAAATAATACTGCCTTTTGGCACTTTTTAATTTTTGGGGGGATGCAGGTTTTTGGTCATGCTGGGGGACAAACAGGGGTAGGAAAGTTGTTTTTTTTTTCGTGGCTTTTATAACCCAAGTTGTTGTGCCCAAGATGTAGCTGTATCCTTTGACTGTTGTGGATTTAAATTTCCCGCTTCTCCAGCCTTGTTTGGGTGTAATAAAGAAGGTGTTGTTGCCTCCCATAGACTTTAATGGTCATCGCTCAAATCGATGCCCCACTATCGAAAAACCTTATCGATGATGGCCGACTATCGACTATCGCCCGATGACGATAGCCAACGTAATCGCTCAACACTAATCACAAGCAATATTAGTACTTATGTTTGGCAATGAAGCACATTATTTTTCTTCTCTTTTTGTGTTTTTCAAGCTATACATTTATGTAGTGGATTCTGGAAGACTCCTTGTAACGAGCTGACGTCTGACCACTGACTATTTCTGGTGAGAAACTACTAGACAGGCTGCATTCAGCATGGAGCTGCAGTTAAACCGTGTGGATTACTTGCAGGTATGGCACACATTAATCCTTGTTGTCAAGGAGAAGTGTTATGAAGCGTTCCTCTTTACAATAATCTGTATTAAAATGGCGTAATCTACAGATGGCCAAAGCTCGTAGGAAAGATTAACTCTTTCAGACTGGGAGACTCCCCGCTCAAAACTAAAAACAAGACGTGTGGAGTGTATTGTACAATTAAGTAAAATATTTAGAAATGTATTAAGACCCATTTTTATTTTTATATCTGTCTTTGTAGAAAAAAATTGCAGCGCTCCTCCAATCAAGTGAAAAAGTATATTTTATTCCATGTTCATTAAAAAAAAAAGGGAATAAAGCGCTACTTTTATCCACTTGATTGGGTGAGTCCTGCAACTTTTTCTTTGTCTGTTTTGGTCTTGGTCAGGACTGGTTCCCAAATTTTCCTTTTTTTTAAGTCTCTTTTGGTCTTTTGAGTGCTGCATTTTTTCTATAAATGGGGTGTTCCTCATTAGGGAGAGGCAGCCAGGCTTGGGCTGGCCCACAGGGGAATAGGGGAAACCCCGGTGAGCCCCTGAGCATGGAAAACCTGGATTGGTTTTTTAACTGCATATACATCCTTGAAAGAGGCAGAAAAGCAAAGAAAGAGAAGAAAAAAGCAAGAGGCAACGTATAGGAAACTTGTGCAGTCATTTACAGTAGATGTAGGATGGGCCCTTAAAATTAACTCCACTGGTGGACCCAGAAACCGCTCAACTAATGGGCCCCTAGGACCAACTTTACCTGTGGGTCCTAGGTACCCCAGTCCGACACTGGAGGCAGCATGTTGGTATATGGAGACTTATACACCATTATTTGCTCCACTGAAATGTAAATATATTCTAAAAGGCTCATAGGAAATGAGTGAAGACTCTGCAGCACCACTTATTGAAAGCAACGTTCTTCAATTCACATCCAAATTTTCTGAACTTTGCAATTGTAAATGGATTAGAGCCAACCAGATACCATCGCAGACCGCTGCTTTGGGGGGTTTTCTTGCCAACAGTCAGAGTAGATACTGGTTTGCTAAGCGAGAGGCTCTAGGGCAGGGTGGGCAAACTGGCGGCCCTCCAGCTGTTGGAAACTACAACTCCCCTCATGCAATTTGTAAAAATCTGTAACAGTGGGCATTTATGGGAAATTTTTAGTTTCCCAACAGCTGGTGGACCGCAGTTTGACATCCCTGCTCTAGGGATAGCTCAAAAGAGGTAATGTTCTATGTTAGGAAGAGGCACCATGTTAATGTGAGTAGACTTATACACCATTAGTCACTTCACTGATATTTAAATATATTCTGAAAGCCTCATGGGAAATGAACTAGGCTCTACCCAAAAGCCTCTGCCTACCCAAACCAGTTGAGCTCTGCACCTTTTTGAGGGGCAAACACCAAACCTTTTAAAAAAAGTATTATCGGTTGGCCCCTTAATCCCATTTTTTTGCAAGGCCAGGGTTTGGTTGGTAACCCCTAATAATCGTAAGGGAAAGTGTTGGGATTAATGAAATTTATTGTGGGTAAAAGGTGCAAAATTTAAAATAAATATGCTGAAATTTCCTGCCCTTAAAAAAAGTTTTTGGGGCTTTTTTTTCTAAAGTTTTTTGGGGTTTTTTGGGTTTCTTAAAAAAAAATTTTGTTTTTCAGCTTGGACAAGGCCTGAAGGTGAACTTTTTTTAATTTGAAATGAATGGGTTTTTTTTTTCCTTGGTTTAAGGGCTTTTTCTTTTCCGTTCCAAGAGCTACAACTCTTTTTTTTTTTTTCCCATCCACATCAACATATGCAGGACAAAATGTATTTCTTGTCAATATCATTGGGGAACACAGCACCTTGGGTATAGGCCTGCGCCCTAGGAGGCTGATACTAGGTGGAACCAAACGTGTTGGATCCACCCTGATGGACTATATCCTTCCTTCTTGGTTTTAGCCTAGTGCAGTGGAGACAAGCTGCTTTGCACCCCTTGAGATTTATTTTTTTTTTTTTTTTCAGGTGGAGGTGTTTTGGCCCGGGCTTCACCTGTTGGGGGGCGAGTTGGCTTCACTTTTGGGAAAGGTGATTGAGCCACTGACTCTACATAGATGGAGGTTGATCGGCCTTTGGGTTCTCCCCTATCGGGGGGAAACCTTTTAGCTGTTTCGCCTCTGCGGTCCTTTTCTGTTTTTCGGAAACCCCCCCACCTTGGGGGGGGGGCTAGTACCGAAGGGGTTTTGCCGCAACACCAAAGAGTCAGATTGGGGGCCCCCATCTTTTCCCGTTTGGGATGTTGGGGGGCTTGTTTTTTGCTGGAGATGTGGCCCTCAGGTATTTCCTTTTTCATGCGGGCCCCCACCCCCCAGCGGGGTTGCCCAGTATTGGGGGTCTTGTGGGGTTTGGTTCACCCAAAAATGGAAACCCTGGACTGGCAGGGTCGGGCTTGTTTTGCCATGCCCTTTTCGAAAAACCATGTGGTTTCCGTGGCTTTGCCTGTTCCGCATGTCCAGGCTTGGCACTGTGTGGTTTTCCTCCACCCAGGGTCTGTGGGCACTGCTTTCATGCGTTTCCTGCGCTCCGGGGCTGTCCGGCGGACCACGGCCATGATTTCTTATTTAGTCCCTGGTTTCCTGGAGGTTGGCCTCAAATGGGCCCACGCACTTTCCCTGGTCCCTCTCCCGGGGGCGTTCCTTGGGTTTCCCCCCTCGCAGGGGGTTGTGTTGGGGGTGGGACCTCATCACCATTTTCCAGCACTTGGCATTCCGGCTGCTTGCTGCATGTCACCTGGTTTCTGCGGAGCACACTGCATCTTGGGTGGAAGGTGCCATTTTGGGCCGTAATCCTTCCCCCACACCCCCTGCACCATGTCCCTGCCCAAAGGAGGAAAGGGTTCAAAGCCGCGTCCCCCAAAGCAATGATGGCTTTTTTTGCTGCACCCGCTGCCCCAAGAAAATTTCTTTCGGCAAAAACCCGTGCCCCTTTTCATATCTCTCAGCTGACCGCCCCGGGGCCGACCCCCCCCCCTTCCCGGGGGTCGTGGCCCCGGAATGGGGGGAAAAGGTCTCTCTCACTAGCAGTGGGTGACTCTTTCAGACTGTTCCCGGTCTGTTTCCCCATTTGAGCTATGCCGTCTTGTTGCTGCCCCGCCTAGCATTTTCCCGGGTCCAGGCCGACACAATTTTCGGCGTTTTTGGTAGAGGGTAAGCGGGGTTAAATTGGTTTCTGTTTCTTTTCTTGGCTTCTCCCCTCAGACAGTGGCGGAGATGGAAGCTTCCATGCCTGGATCGGCTTTTCAGTGGGCACCCTCCCATTTGCTCTGGTAGATGTGGGTGGTGGCGGGCAGTCCAAGCCCTTTCCACACCCTTAGAACTTTCCCTTTAGATTAAGGTTGAGGTGTTAAACCTCCCAGGGGAAGGTGTTTTTGAAGCGAGACGGCAGGCGGTGTTCCCAATCATCCCGAGTTTGGGACCCTGGGCCAGGATGGTAAAATTTCCGGTCAGGTTTTTTTTCCAAAACCCACGGGTTTTTGTACTTTTTTGGCGGGGGTCAGTACAAATGGGCATCCCTCGGGGATTCGGTCCCCGTACTTGAGGGGTTTTTACTTATCCAAAAATCAGAGTGGGCCTCAAATACAGACAAACAGCTTTGGGGTCTTTTAAACCCTCTTCGAGGCGCATGCCTGCGGCCAGCGTTTGCTTCATCTTGGGTCAGAAAGGCCAGCTCCATTTGATCCAAGCAGCTGCAGCAAGAGCTATCAGCAGGGGACTCTACGGAGATGCTGTTGGTTCTTACTTCCCAGCTCATGGGGGCTGCTAAGTTTCTATATAAGCCTTCTCTTGAATCAGCTTGTCTAACGGCTAGAGTGTCGGCTAATGCAGTAGCCGCTCACCGTTCTGTGTGGCTAAGATCTTGGTCAGCGGATTCAGCCTCCAAGAAAGTGTTAATTGGTGGTAAGTTGTTTGGCAAGCGTTTGGACGAGATTATCTCAGAAGCCACAGGAGGTCGTAGTGGTTTCCTTCCTCAAATTCAGCTGGCGCAGCAGCGTCCACGCAATAAGTGCCCCCTTTTTCTGTCCTTCCTGGACTTTTCCTACAGACCGGCTGCAGGAAAGGCTCCTCGTTACACGGGTGCCAAACAATCCTCGGCCAAGCCAGCCTAATCCTGGCGGTCTCGCAGGTCATCCAAAGGCCCATCCGCCAAGTCTGTCCCCACCTGAGGTGTGTCCCCACCTGAGGATCCATTGAGGTCGACGACGACTGGATTCACAAAGTTGTCACATTGGGGTACAGGATTAATTTCATGTCCATTCCTCCAATGCGTTTTTTCGGTCCTCACCACACGCCTTTTCGACTTGGGCGGCAGAGTTCCTTCAGGCAATTCATGTCCTCCTCCTTCAGAGGGTAATCATCCCGATCCCCAAGTCCGAGCAATTATGAGGGTTGTACTCAAACCTTTTTATGGTTCCCAAAAAAGACAGCTCAGTAAGGTCGATGTTGAACCTCAAGGAGCTCAACCGGTATGTACGAGTTCCCAGCTTCCGCATGAAGTCTTTCCGCTCAGTGTTGGTGTCTCTAGAGCAGAGCGACTTTCTTGCCGCCATAGATATCAGGGACGCTTATCTGCAAGTGCCGATTGCACAGGCCCATCAGCGGTTTCTGCGTTTCGCAGTAGGCTCAATGCATTTCCAGTTGACGGCTTTGCCGTTCGGCCTCGCAACCACACCAAGACCTTAGTGCCCATAATGGCGGTTCTGCGCATCGGGGCATTATATCATTCCTTATCTGGACGACCTTCTAGTAAATGCTCTGTCACAAGACACCTGCCAGGACAGAATCAGGATCACCCTGGATGCCATGGCGTGCTTCGGCTGGGTGATCAACTTCAACAAGTCCTGTCTGATCCCATCTCAGAGGATGGAGTTTTTGGGGATGATCCTTGATACTCGGGTGGTCAGGGGGTATTTCTTCCACCAGGAAATATCCGGCAGTTACGGTCAGACGTTTATTTACTTCAGAAACGCACCCCATACACACTTCGCATTTGCATGCGGGTTCTCGGCAGGATGGTGACTGCTTTCGAAGCGGTGTTCTTTGCGCGGTTTCATTTGCCGCCTCCTGCAGCGGGCAATCCTGTCCCGTTGGGACGGTTCTGTAATGTCCCTGGACAGGGTTATTTACCTTCCACCCCAGGTCCGAATCGAACTCGGTTGGTGGTTAGTTTCCCCCGCGCTCCATCAGGGGAAGTCTTTTTTGCCCCCACAATGGCAGATTACCACCACAGATGCCAGCACATCGGGGAGGGGCGCTGTCTTAGGCACCCGGACAATTCGTGGTCTCTGGTCCCTCAGAATCCACCCTCCACAACAATGTCTAAGAACTCAAGGCCATTTTTCTAGCGCTATTGCATTGGTCACCCCTCATTCAGGGTTGTCCAATTTGAATTCAGTCCAACAACACCATGGCGGTGGCCTATCTGAATCAGCAGCGTGGCACCAGGAGTCGGGCAGCTTTTCTAGAAGCCTCAAGGATCCTTCACTGTTCGGAGAATTCAGTTTCGTTCTAGTCAGGATTTTCATTCC
>JAODAL010049211.1:0-28349 GCA_025379985.1 Phyllomedusa bahiana
TAAGAGGGGGCGGCAGTCATGTGCGTGTCATACTAAAACACAACATTGTATGAAGCCCCAAACCAAGCTCCCTCTGCTTTTTAAGCATGGACAACTTTCTCGCACCCTGCAGGCTCGGGGGCAGCCTGGAAAAGTTTTTTTTTTAAACGGATTCGTGCCAAAGAATTCGGACCAAAAACAAATTTTTGTGGGAAAATTTCGGCGAAGTGCCAAACCCGTTTTTTTGAGAAATTCGGCCATCTCTAATCATGGGTAACAGGGTGCCAGAACATTGTTCAACGCTGTTCTGCTAAATGGGATCAATTGGAGAGGCTCAGAAGGTGTATGGGGGCCAGCAGGGTTTTGTTTAAATAAACTTGGGGAAACAAAAGGGCAGTGTGTCCTCGATCCGATTGGATCACAAAGACTTTAGCCTTGGGGAAAAAAAGGGTTTTAGGGTGCCCTCTTACAAAGGGGCACCTTTTTTTAAAAGAGGGGCCGGGGGGTTCCGGCCAGGGGCGCAGCATGCGGAAGTCAGAATCAGGGTGTTTTTGGCGTTCAACGACGGTGAGCACGTTTAAGGGGATGAAGTTTAAGCATTGTGTTCCGGGTTTTGTAATTCCGGGCACAGGGGACCCAAAAATGAAAACGGGAAGGAAAAGGGAAATGATTGCTTCCATCCCAAAGGGGGTTTGCCCGGTGAAAGGAGGGGGGGAAATTTCTCTTTTTTCCCTGTCGGGAATGGAGAGCTGGGGGGGACTGTTTTTGAGACGGGTTTAGGATCCCAGCTCTGGCGCATGTGGTCTCTCTTCAGTTTAAAATCTTTGGTCGGCGTTGGCACACCAGGAGGTTGTATCCGCTAAACTTGAGAAGGAGGTGGCTTCAGGTTGTATGGCTGGTCCCTTCCCTTCTTTGCCTTTGGTGGATTGTTTCTCCATTGGGAGTCGTTCCGAAAAAGGAGCCGAATAATATTTTTTTATTTTCATTTGTCATTTCCTGGGGCACAGTTAAAATGGGTCGTCCTGAATTTTTTCCGTCATTTATAACTTTTGGCACAGCGTTCTTGGGTTGGGGTCATGGGAAGGCTTTTTATGGGGAAAAACGATATTGAGGCCGCTTTCTGTTTGTTGCCAGTCCATCCAGATAGCGTACGGTTGCTTGGTTGCTTTTGGAATGGGGCATATTTTGTGACCATTGCTTGCCTATGGGCTGTTCTATTTCCTGCACCTACTTTGAGGGGTTTTTGTCCTTTTTGGACTGTTTTTCTTCCGATGTTGTGGTTCCCCTATCTATCCGGTAATTCTTAGTTGTTTTTTGTTGTTGCGGAGAGCGGGGGGGTTGCCGAAATGTTTTTGGTGGCATTGAGAGTGGAGGTTCGACATGCTTTATCCCTGCGGAAAATTTCACTGAGGGAGTTGCAATTCCTGTTGGGGAAGCTCAGTTTCGTGTGTCGTATCATGCCTATGTGACAGGTTTTTTTTGTCATCACTTGTCTAGAGTGACATCTGGGATACAAGCCACTAATCATTTTGTGCAGTTAACTTGGGAGCTTCAAGATGATTTGATGGTATGGGATGAGGTTTTGGCTTGGCCAGTAAGTCGCCATTGACTCGGGTCCAGAATGGGGCCAGGACAGACGGGGCCGTAAGGGGCCCCGGGTAGGGCCCCAAAGTTTCCCCCGCAATTGGCTTTGGGTTTGTGGGTGGTGGGGTGATGCATGTTGAGGGGTTTATAATCCCTCTGCACGTAGGCAGGAAGCAGTCGCGAGGATGCAGAGAAGTTCCCATCCTCCTCACTGTGTGTTGAGTGACGGATTTGTTTGGGTACGTGTAGGTTGTGTCGGTGGGTCTGGCAGCTGGTCGTGAGGTCATGGCATGGTGGCTGTGGGCGGTTGGGGTCCTTGCAGCTAGGGGAAATGGGGGGGGGAGTCATACCCGAGTTGGGTTCCCCGGTCACATGGTGGTACAGGTGGTTGGTCTGGCTGGTCTTAGGACTCTTTCAGGGTTGGGTCCCTGAGAGCCAGGTGTTGTAGCGGTCACCAGGGGTGGTCGTTGGTGCCCTCAAGCTGGGGGTGACAGCTGAGGGTAACCCAAAAGGGAAAATTGGTGGCGTTTTGACCGTGTATGTGGCCCCCAAAGGGGACCACGCCCCAATTTTTGGGTAGGGTTTTGGTTTTTTGAGTCATTTGTTTTGGGGTTGGTTTTAGGTGCATTTTTTTTACAAAGTTTTCAACAGCAAAATTGACAAGTAAAATATAGCTTGTCCCACTTTCCTTAACTTTCAGGACCCTCAAAGCCCTTGTCATTTTTAAAACCCGGTTACTAAAAATAGAAAATTTGCAAAAAAAGTGATGCTAAACTTATGAGACTTGTTACATCATAAAAAAATAGAAAGGATTTTAAATTAAAAGAAAAAAACATTTTAGATAGGTATAGGGAAATTTTTAAAATTGTTAACTGTTTTGTGGGATATGACTTTCTGTCTTACAAGAAGCACATTTTAAATTCATTCATTCATTTTAAAATTTACCACTAACACAAAGTACACGGTGTCAAAAAAAAAAAATCCCAGAATTTGTTGGATAATTAAAATCACTAAAAAGTTATTCGTACATCAAGAGTCAGATTTAGGAAAATTTAATCGAGTTGCTGTCAGTGCAGCTTTGATGGATTCTTTACTTGCAGTACTGCACTATAATTAAATTGTTTTAATTACTAGCAGACCCTTTTCACTTATTTAAATTGTTTGGAAAGATGTCACAAGTGAGTAATCAATTAATTTTGGGTTTTAACCCCCTTTCCACTGCCCAAACCCTTTTACATGTGTCCCCTTTTAAAGTTAAAAATAAATTTTTGATTTTTTTTACCCATCCAAGGGATTCAGAGGGAAAGTTTTTTTCATGACACATTATGCTTTAAATTAGTAAGACGTTTTGGCCTATAAAATCCTTTATTTGTAAAAAAAAATATAAGAATGTTGGGAAAATTTTTAAAAAATTTTCAGTTTTTTAAAGATCACAAAAATTTTTTCATATAAGAAAACCCTAGGGACACAATTTTGAAAAAATTTTTCAGGGCTAAGACTTTCTTTGCTGGGCCATAGCAACCAATCACAGTTTTTACTTTCATTTCTATTGTACTCTTAAAAAAAAAAAAGGGGGGGGGTCTAAATTTGGGTTTCTAAGGGCAACAAAAAAAGTCTTAGAACTAGACAGTTTTTTATACATGTCGCCCCAAAAGTTATTCCACACAAAAATTTATAAAATAGCACCTTTAACCCATGTCTACTGTAAATTTTGGGACCATGTTTTTAAAAGTTTTTTTTTAATTTTTTTCGACATTTTGGGGGTTATAAAAATTTGTAAACAATTTTTCCCCATTTTCAATAAAAAAATTTTAACATAGATTGTTTTAGGGAGCAGTTTTGTTTTTGATTTAGTTTGAAGGGGCCCGTATGTTAAAATTTCCCCCCTTAATGACTCAAACAAGAAATGCTTTTTTAAGTATTTTTAAAAATATTTTTAAAGGGAAATTTTTTAACCCAAATTTGGTGTTTCACAGAAATTAAAAAACAAAATGGAGTTTAAATTTCAAAAATTTTTTCTTTTTTTTGGGAGAATTTTTAATTTTAATCCATTATTAATTGGAACATGGTAGAGGAGGGGCCCTGGAAAAACCCAAATCAACATCGATTTTTCCCCAATTTTTGCCATTTTTTTTTTAGATATTTCCCCTGTGTGGCCCAAATTTCGGGAAATTTTGGCCCCAAAAACAAACCCAGAATTTGGGGGGAGCCCTACTGGACCTTGGTGTCTCATTTTCATTACAATTTTTCTTCAGTTTTGTGGACACCCTAAAGTGCTGAAACTTGATAAACACCACTAAAAAGATTGGAAACTACACTCCTTAAGGAATATATCCAGGGATGTAAGGAGTATATTAACCACACAGGTATATCACAGATTTTTTTAAGCGTTAGCATGTGAAAATCCCCAAAAAATTTTTTTTCCAACAGTCTGCAATTTTTTGGGGATGGCAGGGAGAAGAAAATACTGCAATCATAGAAGTGTTTTTTATTTTTACTATGCAGCATACATGACAAGTCAGTTTTACTCTGTGGGTTGATACGATTACAACGATACCCAATTTATATAGTTTTTTTGTGTTGAAGCACTTTAAAAAAGGTCTTTTTATTGTGCAAAGTAATATTTATGTATCACTCTCTTCTGATAGCCATACCTTTTTTTATCTTTCCATATATATATATAGCTGTAAAAAAAAAAAAAAACTACTAAGGAAATAAATGCCTATGGGTGCAGATACAACTCTAAAATATAGCCTTTATTAATAATGTTAAAAATAAATCAAAAAGGACTAGAATGACAAAAACGGAGCACTCGCCCCGAACGGGGCGACCCCGCAGAGGAGCACCCTACCACAAACGTGTAAGACAGACTAGAAACAAAATAACCTACACACCCATAAATATACAGACAAAACTTGGGACTAACAAAAGCAACTACAGACAAAAAAAGACATATAACGCAACTCCTTAAATAACATATATACAGGCAACAACCATATTCCCCATATTCCGACGAGTTTCTCCCATATTTAACATGGGTTCATCAGGGAAAAGGAGATACAAGAAAGATTTGCCTAGTACATAAATTCCACATATAAGCAAATAAATGTCAAATGTAAGTCAAATGCTTACGTCCCTTGGGTAAGGAAGTGGAAATACCAATGTTCCAGTCGCTATAGTCCTGCATAAGCAATGACAGATAATCCTGTAAATGATGCTCCCTCATATGCAAACCTCTTCCTGGGCTGGTAGAGATGGGCGAATTTCTCAAAAATTCGGTTCTCTGACTGCGGCAAATTTTCCGACAAAATTTGTTTCGGTCCGAATTACTTCGGGACGAATCGCGTTAAAAAACATCTATTTCCAGGCTGAAAAGTGCCTGTAGGGTGCTGTAGAACATTGCGCCATGCTTAAATATGCAGAGGGAGCTTGATTTGGTCTTCATACAATGCTGTGTTTTAGTATGACACGCACATGACGGGCCGCGTCCTTTAGAATCGCTTCACTCTAAAATTCCCTGGGCACTTACGGGGGAAAAAACTGACCAAAAAACTGAAGCAGGAATGCACCTGATAAAGTCATGGCAGAACCAGCTGGAAAAAAAACGTGAGGGCAAAGTTTCTACCATTGTCAAAGAAAAAAAAGTAGTAGGTTCCCGGGCCCACCACAGATTGCAGCACAGAAAGGGGGGCACGCTTCCGGTGTCTTCTCCCGGCCTTTGTTTTGGGGCCCCACAAATTTAGGTCATTACATTTTCCCCCAGGGGGGAACATTGAAAACCCCCGGGCCAAGAGTCGGGGGGGGTTTGTACACACAACCCTAGTTGGCAGGGCCCCGGGAGCGGGGTAAAGGGGCCTCACCTGCCCTTTCCCCCACCTCTGCCCCTTTCGTTTCCCCACACCAAAAAAAATTTTCTATGTGCTTTTGGCCTCTGCACCACTATACAGTGAGGAAAAAACCCTATTTGAGGACAGGGGCGGGAAAAGAGGTGGGGAAAAACACCCGGGTTTTTTGGGCCCAAATTTTTGATGGGGAGTTGCAAGGGGGGGTTATGTTGCGACCCGGTCGGCTTTTTTAAAGGGGACATTGTTTGGGGGAAAGGGGGGTGCCCCAAAAAACACTAATGATGTCCCCGTTCGCACATGGGACCCGGGGAAGCGGCGAGGCTGGGGAAAAGGTTATTCTGGTGCCCTGTTAAAAGGATAAAGTCCCCCCCAAAGGGAAAAAATTTTCGTCCACTCCAGGGCCCCCTTGTGCCCCCTTTTTCCCTGGGATGAAGTGGGGGGTCTTCCCCCCTTTGATCCCCTTTGCCCCGGGCCCCTTGGAAAGCATTCCGTTATCTTATTAAGTTTTGGGAAAAGGGGAGGTAAGTTTGGGGGCTTTGGGAAGGAAAATTGGGATTTTGGCCCAGTAGAGATTTAATTTGGGGGGGCCCGGAGTTTAAAATTTGGGGGGTTTTATCGCAAAACTGGTGGTTTTGAAAAGGGGTTCATCATTATCATAGGGGAAAAAGGGCACAGTTGCGTGTCAGGCAGGGGCGACCCCGTAAGCGGTAGTGGGGCCCGGGGAGTCAGCAGGGGCAGCATGCGAGGTTGAAACCCCAAAGGGCCCAATTTGCCCACCACTTTGGGGGGCCCAGAAAGTAGGGGAACAGGGGTTCACGGTCAGGGCGATAACGTGCGGCTTGGTGGCGCGGGCCCAGCCACATAGTAATTTCTGGGGGAAAGGAGGGGACAGGGGGGTTGAGGCGGGTGGGGGCCGCTGCCCACTCCCGGGAAAACCAAAAAAGGGGTTTTGTTGCGTTCCCCCGACTTGGGGCGGGGGTTTGTCATTTTGTATCTGGTGGAAGGGGATGACCTAGTCAACCAATCAAGAACCATTGGGTTCGAACAAAACAGGGCCGCTAGATGACCCGGCAGTTTGGCCTCCCAGTGACTGCTGCACGTCCTCTTGCTGTGCTGTGCCCCTGTCCCTGCTCCGGGAATGTTTGTGCACTCCCATCGATGTGAAGACTCCCCACCTCTCTGTCACATACTGTTTGTTAAAAAATTTTCAGACTCTGTTTAATGAAGATATCTTTTAAATGAAAAAAAATAAAACCCTTATTTGGACTCCAAATGAACCCATAACAAGTTGGGGAACCTTGATATAAATTGGCTCCAAAAAGGGCCCAGGAAAAAAAAACTTTTATGTGCCGTTTAGAAACACTGTAATTTTACTGAATTTAAAAAAGACAAAACAGGTTAATAACCCCTTGGTATGAATTTTTTACAGCCAAAAAATTCTTCTTTTGGGTTGAAAAAGAACGTTTTTTTTACTGAGTACAACGCAGAAAAATACTTAAGTAACCCCTTGGGTGTAAAATTTCGCAAAATAAATGGCTGCCCAAAAAATTTCCATTTGTAAAAGTTAAAAAGGGGTTATTTTTGGGGACAACAACAAAAAAAATCGTAATTAACCTTCCCGATTGAATTTGCTAAAGGCAAATTTCTTCTTTGGGGTTTAAAAACACCTTTTTTTTTGTGACCCAACACAAAAAAACACTTTAAATTTAAACCCTTTCATCTAAATTACCAAAAAGAAATGAGGTCCAAAAAAATTTAAGTGGTATTTGGTTGCTGTTTCTTTAATGAAAACAAAGCAAAAGCTTAATAAGCTTGGTATTCGATGTCTCAAAAATTTAGCAGAAGATTTAAAAAGTATATAATGAAAAGGACCCCACTGGACCAATTTCCCAAACCCCCAAAATCAAAATTGAATTTTTGGGGAATTCTGAGCAAGCTTTGGGCACCCCCCAAAAACGCTGTATAAAAGTTAGTTCTTTGTAGAGAAATTTAGCAGCAGCACCCTTTTTTACAAGCCATGGGCATGTGAACTGCCATCGCCCGGATTTTTATAGTGCGGGGGCGTCACAGTTTCCCCACGGTCTCTGATTGGGGTTATCTCTGCACATGTCATTTAGGCTATCCTTTTTTTCCCTCCCAGACTTTTTTTGCCCCAAATTAACCCCATGGCTCGCAGCCTTTTTAAATAAAAAAGCACGCTTCATTTCTGGCGAATCCCCCCAAAACCCCAAACTTCTTTTCAGAATCGAATTTTTTCCTGAAATTCAAAAACAAATTCCACTTTTTTTAGAATCGATTCGCCCATCTCGTACTGGGGGTTTTCTCTTAGTTTTTTGGCAATTTTTTCTTGTATCTTTTTTTCCCCCTTTTGAACCCATGTTAAGTAGGGGGAAAAAACGTGTGGAATAGGGGGTATATGGTTTTTTGGACTTTATTTTATGTTTTTTAAAGGGGAGTTGGGGGAAATATGTTTTTTTTTGGGTGTATTTGCTTTTGTTAGCCCCAAGTTTTTTCTGTATATTTAGGGGTATTGGTTATTTTGTTTCAAGTCCGCTTACACTTTGTGGTGGGGTTTGTTCCGTGCGGGGTCGCCCCTTTCGGGGGGGGTGTCCTTTTTTTGTCATTCTAGTCCTTTTTGATTTATTTTTAACATTTTTTAAAAAGGTTTTATATTTTAGATTTTGTATTTTCCCCGCAGGCATTTTTTTCCTTAGTATTTTTTTTTTGAATTTTTGTTTTTTTTCCCGGGAAAATCTTTACTCTAGGTTTCCATCCTAATTTTTTTTCAGGATTTTTGTGGTATTTTTTCATATATATATTTTTTTAAATATATATAAAAATATATTTTTTTTAATATGGGACCCGGGCACTCTCTGGGATAAACCGCATGATTCTTCAGGCATGAGACGACAGAAGTCAGGTAAAAAACAGTTTGCTTGGCTCCGTGGGTTTATTTTTATTAAAGGGAAAACAAAACAGATGCCAAACATGCACGCAACAACAAAAAAAAAAATACGCACGTTTTGAGCGCTCATTTAACAATGGGTAGTTCCCTCACTATCATTTTTTTGGGCCCTACACGGGTTCCCCAGTGTGAAACACCTCCACCCCAAAAGGTAACGGAAAGGTACAGCCGACCCCACCAGTACCCCCTTTGCTGACCTTTTATGCAGCCAGGAAATCCTGGCGTGGACCCATGGGGATTAAGCACCCCCCCTTTTATTTTTGCTTATCCCAATAAAAGGGCCCAAACCCCCAAAATGGATGGTGGGCCTTACAAACGGTTTAAAACAAAGGTGACATTTTGTACTTTTCGCTTTTCTTTTTAAAATAAACGGTTTTTTCCCATTTTCCCCCCAAAGGGCCCGGTTTTAAACTTGGTGGCATGCGTCCGGGGCCCTTCCACAGACATATGCCAAAACTTGGCGGGGAATATATCCCCCTTGTAGACCTTCCCAGTTTCGGTCTTACATACCCCCCCCTTTGCTCGCCTGTGGGGCAAGAACTTTGTGCCTAAACTTATGCACCCGCAAAGGGTGCATCCAAAATTTGTTTGTTGTGCCCCGGGGCAAAGTTCTACAGAAAATTTTAAAAGTCCTGTAGACCCGGGGAATCCCCGGGGATATTTTTTGCATTTTTTTTCCTTTGTTTTGTGCCATCCACTTTAAGGTAAAGGGTTTCCGTGTTTACTTTAAAGGGTCTCCCAATCAGGTAGTACCCGATCCCTAAATAGCCCACTTAATGGCCAGCATTCCCCTTTTAAAAAAGGCGAAATTTTTTCTGGGGCCGCCGACATTTTTCCGGGGCGGGAGGTACACTCCCGGAATTTTTCTCCCTCAACCGCATGACGGAAGCCCAAATCCCACCTCAGAGGCTTTGCCTGGCCCAAAAAATTCCCTTTTTGGAAATTTTTGGCGCAACGAGCAGGTCTCTTGAAAGAGTCCCTTTTTCCCAAAATTTTTAAAAAGCAAGTTGGGCCCCGGGGGTTCCACTTGCCCATAGGGGACTTGGCCCCTTTTGTTAGATCTGTAAGAGGGGTTGTAGGGGAGGCAAAGGGGGAAAACAAACCTCCTTTAGAAACCCCAAAAAAAAGGGAAAAACCCCCTGACCTGCTTCTTGGAAACCCGGGTTTGGGGGCCAAAATCCTAATTGCTTAAAAGTTTTTTCCAAACGGGGGCTTGTTTACCCAACCCTCCCGATGTCAAAACCAGATAGGACCCCTCTACCCTTTTATGGCACACTTATTGGGGGTTTTTTCATTTAAACCCCTGCGCCCTTAGGCATCTAAGAAAGCCGTACCCCTGGGTGGGTTTGGGATTCCCATTTTCCGATTTAAATACCACCACATCATCCAAATAAGCCGCCGAAATTTTTTTTTTCTATGGGGCTGTGGGATGACCCAACATCCTCGGGAAATGTGGCCGGACCCCATTTTAGGCAAAGGGAAGGACAAAAAAAAATTTGAAATTGTCCACGGGGGGTGGAAAAAGCATTTTTTTCCCTACTTCCTTTGTGAGGGGCACCTGCCAATACCCCTTGGTCAGGTTTTAATTGTAGTAAGAAACCTTTGCGGGGTTTCTAGCCCGCCGCCCAAACTCATCCCCCCCGTGGCACGGGGAGGCTTTCAAATTTTGAAGCTCATTGGGGCTTGCAAAAAATTCTTTGCAAATCTAAAGCTCCCATCTTTTTTCCCGGTATAAAGCCCCATAGGGCTCGACCACCCTTTGGGCCCTTTTCCCTTATGACTCCAAAGGCTTTGGGCATTTTCAATTCCCTTTCACCCAACCCGTTTTTTGCCCTGGGCCCCTAAGGCACCCAATTTTGGCCTAAAACGTACCTTTGGGCCGGGTTTATGTGAAAATTTGTTTTGGGGAAATGACTTCATTCCTCCCGGGCTTTTTCCAAAAAAAATTTCTGTTTCCCTTTTTGGGTGGGAACTCCCTTTTTCCTGCCGCTGTGCTTCGGCCCAATGACTCAGAGATTCGGACCGGGGGGTAACTTCCTTTGGGACCCCCCTTTGCTCTTTTGACCCCACCAGACTTTGAGGGGTTTCCAGGGTTTTAAATTAAGTTGACTGGAAAAATTTGATCGGTTTCCCTTTACCGGGCGGAAGACCTTAAAAATTTTACCTCATGACCCACTCAGTAATCTCTTTGGGGCCCTCCCCCTTCGCCGGGAAAATTTGCTTTGGGAACCGGGGGTTTACAAGTACAAAAGTCCCCGGTCGCCTGGTTTGAAACACTCTGACCCCTTCCCGGGCCCTTTTTTTATATCTGGCCGGGGTTTTTTGCGCCTGGCAGGGTTTCTCAGTACTAGGGGTTAAAACGGCCGAAATTCCGGCCCTTTGCTTTCAGCGATGTGCTCTATGACACTCCTAGGGGGGGGTTATTCTCCTGCTCCCGGGTTTCCCTTTGGGCTATGCCCAAAGGACCCCCCCGGGGAAATTTTCCTACCATACGGGAAAGCTCAAAGGGTGAAAACCCTGTGGAGGCCTGCGGGATTTCCCCTTTACCGAGAACATGAGGGGGGGTAAAGAGGGTTTCCCAATCTCCCCCTTTCCTTATCTACCCCCTTTTGAAATCGTTTTTTAGGGTTTTTATTTAAAATTTTTCCCACCAGCCCCGGGGTTGGGGAAAAATATCTGGGGGTACGGAGATTTTAAAATGTTAAGTAGACGGCAGAGTTCCTTTCCCTTAGACATAAGGGGGTGCCCGGTCTTTGTATCCCCTTTGGGGATCCCCCTTTGCGGGGGGGGAACTTTTTGGAAACATTTCCCTTAGCTTTTTTTTTGGAGGGGGTTTTTCCAAAGGGGGAAATGGCCTCGGGATAGGGAGTGGCGTTTCGGGGATTATAAGATGGCTGTTTGGCCCCCGGGCTAAACTTAGGGATCCCTTACCGGGTCCATGCCGATCCTCTAAAGGGGGGGCCCCTCAAATTATTGGCAGAGGAAATTAGGGGGCTCCGAAAATGGGGCCTGGGGGCTTTAATTTGACACTCGGGGCCCGGGGACGGGCAAAATTCCCCTAAAATTCCCCTTTTAAAATTTTTCCTGGCCATAAAAATTCCCCCTCCATTCCCCCCCCCCCCGGGTTTCTTTTTCCCCCCTAAGTGTCCCCCCGCACAGGGGGATGGGTAGCTCCAAAACCTGGCGGACATGTGACCCGGGGGACCTCCAACTGCTCTCCCCTTCGGGGTTTGGGGGCTTTTTTTTCCTGGTACCCGCATATTGTTTTTTTGGGCCACAAAATGAGGGTAAAAAAAAACTCTCGCCTTTTTTCCTGGGGGTTTCCCTTCTAATTTCCTTTTACACTTTTCCAGGCATGCTCCAAGTTTGGGTCCCCCAGTGCTCCCTGGGCCCAAAATTTCCCCCCGGATCTTGGGGAAGGAGGCGAACCTGTAAAAGGGGCTTTCCTCGGGGTCCCCCGCCCAGAACAAAAGGGGAAAAACCCCCCGGGCCCCTCTGGCCCGGTGCAGACACATTACCCCCTTTTCCACAGGATACCGGGGGACACTTTTTTTTTCCCCACCCAAAACCCAGAACAAGGGGGAAAAAACACAGCCCCATGATTCACTGTGGGGTTTGGCTTTTCAAAGAGAGCCACCTCATGTGTTGTGGGGGCCCCCAGGGGGCTTTTGGGTCAGGGAAAAGCGGGGTTTGGGGAGTCCCCCGGTTGGGCCCCGTGTACACAGTTACCCCTATTCGGCGTGGCCGGAGTTTTGGTTCCCCCCCCCCGGGGGGCCCCCCCCCCCCCCCCCCCAACCCCCCCCCCCCCCCCCCCCCCGGCCCCCCCCCCCCGGCCCCCGCACCAGGGGTTTCCAAACTTCCGGGGTCCATGAAAGGGGTTGGTTTCGGTTTTTTGTCCATTTATTTTAATGGTGCATACCCCAATTTCCCCCCCGTCTCAAAAGTGCGTGGTGTTGGAAGGCCTTGCAACAATGCGTAAAGCCTTATACCCAAAATCCATTGGGGTTTCCCAAAATAAAGGGCACGTCGGGGATTTTGTTTGAGTCCATTGCATCCCAGCCTATGGGGCCCCCCGGGCTCCGGGGGGGAGCGGGGCTCTTTGGGGTTGGCAAACCCTTTCCCCCCCTTTTCACCCGCCGGGGGGGCCCCCCCCCTCAGGACCCTTAGGTTCCCCTTTTTGGGGGCAGGGGCAGTCCTTTTCCCCCGCTGACTCCCGGGGGGATGCAGTTCCCTTTGGGGGAACTCCCGGGGGCACTATAAGCTCCACAAAGGAGGGCAATTTCGTCCAGGCTTTTTTGGGGGCCGTTTTAACCCCCCACACCGCCCGGATCCCCCCGGGTAGGGGCGCACGAAGCAGTCACCCGACGACCCTTTTCCCTCACCGGACAGCGAAGGGCGTTCCCGGGGTGCGCCACTTGTGGGGAGGTGGGGGAGGTCATACATCCCGTACCGAGTGGTTTGCGGATCGAAAATCCCAGGCGTTTAACTCTCTTGGGGCCCGGGGCCCCCAAAAGTAAAACCCCAATCGGGGGAGGATTCACCCCTTTTTTGCCACGTGTTTTCCTTGGCGTCCTCGCCTCAGGGCGAAATGGCCTTTTTGGGCCCCAGTAATGAAAGGGGGCCAAAGGGCTTAAACCCACTGGTCCCCGGGTAGCTGCTTACTCGGGATCCCCATCAAGGTGCCGAGAAACAAACCCCCACTCCCTCATCTGGGTTTATTTAAAGTAGAACTTGCAAACACCACTTGCGGGGGCTTGGGGGGCCCACCTGCTGCCCCCTTGGGCTTGTAGCAGGACCTTTGGAGCTTGCTGTAGAGCCCGGTTTACCGTTGTTTTTTCTTTTAAAGGGGTGCCTGGTTTTGTCTCAATCAACAGGCGGGTTTGGGCCTCTGCTTGAGCCCGGGACGGGCTCCTGGGGGCCTTCTGTTGGGTTTCCGCCATTACTGGGGTTGGTTTTTTGCCTGTTTTAACTGCTTCCCAAACTCATCCATTTTGGGTTTTCCCCCGCTGGTTGCACTGTTTCCGGGTTTAAAAAACCAGACAAATATTGGGGAAAAACTTTTTGCTTCCTTTTCTTTAAGAGAAAAGTCTCTTTTAAAAATTTCCCATCATCCCACCAGTGTGAGCCGCACGCTTGGGGTACCCCATGGGGTCTTTCAGGCAAGGACAGAGGGGAGAAGTCAGGTTTCAAACGGTTTCTTGGCTCCCTGGGGGTTTTTTTCATCCCGCAAAAAAAACAATGCCAAAAAATGCACCGGGAAACAACAAAAACAAAATACCCTTTCCGTTATCGGGGTTTACTAACAAGGCGTATTTTCCCTCACTATTTACCTTGTTGGGCCTAAAATGGCTTCCCCAGTGTGAAAAACCCCCCAGCCCAGAAGGTTGACGGAGGTACAGCCGGGCCCCCGTCAGCTACCTTGACCTTTTTTTGCAGCCAGGAAAACCGGCGTTGGGGCCATGGGGGGTAAGCAACCCCCCCCCGATCTTTGCTTTCTCCCAAAGAAAGGGCCCAAACCCCGGGGAAAAACTGGTACCGTTTCAAAAGGAAATTTAAAAATAGGTCGACGGGTTTTTTACTGTCGACATCTATTTATCAACGGCCCCTTTTACTCCACCCGGCTCTTATCTTGGTGGCAAAGGTCCTGGAAAACCCCCAGACATAGTCCGAACCTTGGGGTGGGGATTTTAAAACCCCCCTTGTAGACCTTCCCCGCTGCAGTCTACAATTTATATATATATATTTTATATTATATATATATATATAAAATATATATAATATATATATATATATATATTAAAATTTTATAAATTAAACTTTTAAAAATTCTTTTTGTGGAATGAACTGACATTTCCATTTGTACCATTATTTATTTGACTTTTTGATTGCTTTTATTCTATTTTATGTGCTGCGGAATGAACCAAAAAAGTAAAATTTTGTAAAATTTTTTTAGGCCGGGTTTATCGTGTTAGTTTAAAAACAAAACAGATTTAGGCTGTGTTTATTTCCACATGTTGATACCTAGAATGGGCGAAAAATTTATTCTAAAGAAGTGGAATTCGTTTAGAATTTCAGGAAACTTCGGTTCGGAACGAAGTCGAACTTTGGGGTACTTCGGGGGAAAAGAAGGTCTTTTGTTTGATAAAATGGCTGCAAGCCATGCGTTACTGGGGAAAAGAACCGGGGAGGAAGAAAGGCATAGCCTACATGACATTCAGTGATGAAGCAATCAGAACGGGGGGGGTTTTCTGTGAGTCACCGCACTATATAAGTCCGGGCGCGACGGGGGAGCTAAACCCCACTCTACTCAATGAGTGGGGAAGGTGCTGCCGCGGTGCTTGTGATACTGAAAAAAAGAACCATTTTTATACAGCGATTTTTGGGGGGGTTCACAGCTTGTCTCAGAGATGTTCTTTTAAGGTTCTTTTTTCTATTTTGTGGGGTATTGGATCTGAAGCCCTTGCATCCATGCAGCTGCATATACTTTTAATGTATCTGCTCACAGCACTTTAAATACCCCAAGGGGATCAAGCCTTTTCCGTTGTATTCATTGAAAAAACAGGTTTTTTCAATACAAATACCACTTCATTTTTGGCTCCCAATTCTTTGCACAATTTACATCCAGGGGTTAATTAAGCGTTGTTCTGGCTGTGGTGACTAAAAGAAACCGTCTTTTTCCCGCAAAAAAGACATTTTTCCTTCAAATTCATAACCAAAGGTTAATTACAAGTTTTTTTTTGTTGTGTAGCGTAAAAACACCCATTGTAACACCTAAAAAGGGAGTTTTTTTTTGCTCAATTTTTTTGAGAATTTACATCCAGGGGTTAGTTAAGCGTTGTCTGCTGCGTGGTGACAAAAAGAAACCGTTTTTTTCCCCGGGCAAAAAAAGACATTTTTCCTTTAGCATTTTCAAACCAAGGGTTAATTTACAAGTTTTTTCTCTTGTTGTGTATCGTAAAATACACCCATTGTAACACGCAAAAAAGCTGAGTTTTTGGCTCTAAATTTTTTGCCTTTTTACACCCAAAGGGTTTAACAATTTTTTTTCGCTTTTTTACTCAAAAAAGAAAACTTTTTTTTTCACCGCCACAGAAAAATTCGTGATAATTCATACTAAAGGGTTAAATTTAACCCTGTTTGTGCTTTTATTCAAAAAAACCACAGATTTTTTAAAAGGGGCACATACAAAAATTTTTTCCTGCCCATTTGTGGAGGAAAATTTATATCCAAGGGTTACAAGCTTTTTTTATGGTTCATTTTGGAGTCAAATTTCAGGGTATATATTTATATATACAATATCTTCACAAAAATGTCTTACAATTTTTAAAAAACTAGTCGCAGAGAGGTGGCAGGCCTTCATCGCGAGTGGGGATGCAAAAAAAATTCCTGGGCAGGCCCAGGTCGCAGACAGCAAGGGGAATCCAGCATGGCATCGTGAGGCCACAACTGCCGCGTCACAGCGGCCTTTTCTGACAAGCAAACCCCAAAGGTTTTTTATTGGTTTATATCCCACTTCCCCACAGAACACCCGACAACCCACCAAGATCGGGGGGATCGTCAACAAACCCTTTGTTGCAGGCCCAGGGGGGGTCAGCGGCCCTCACCTTCCTCAACCCCCCCCCTGTCCCATCCGGTTCCCTCAGCCAGGTTTTCTAGTGGTCTGGGCTCATGCCCCTATATAGCGAGAGAACAATTTTAGGAGGGGGAGTAGCAGCTACTTGCAGCGAAAAAAAGGGGCCAAAATTTCCCCCGCTTCTTGCAGTAGCGCAAAAGTACGATGGGAAGTGGCAGGGAGGTCAGTTTGAGGGGTCACCTCTGCATACCAGGGGGCCCTTGAGGAGGGCAGCAGTGAACTCAAACAATAATCGAGAGATTACCGACTGCACTTGGGGGGGTGAGGGGAAGGGCTTCATCCGCGGGGGAAGAGGGGGTCAGCTTCGCCTCAGGGGGAGTGGCGCACCAGCAAATGGGTTGTGTGGGGCCGTGAGCAGCGGGGAGCAGCATGTGAGGTCGGGGGCCCAAACGCCCGGTAAAAACCCCCTTTGCAGGTCCAAGAAAGAGCGGACAGGGGGGCAGCGAGGCAGCGGGGGGTAGTACGGGGGACGTTGGGGGTAAATCGGTACTCGGGGGGTGTGGGATTCTTTGAAGACACCCGGGGGGCCGAATTGGGGTTTTTAGAACTGTGGGCAGAAAGTAAGGGGCCAGGGAGTAACGTTGGCACCAGGCCCCGGCAACAATGCGCGCCCATCCGTGGCCCGGGGGAAACGTGGGTCAGATGTGGTGGTCCAGCAGCGCGGGCCCAAAGGGACGCATGCCATTGCAGCCCGTCAAGGCCCACCACCCTGCAGAAGGGAGCTTTCTTTTGCCATCACTCCCCCCAAGCCCTGCTCCTCGCTACTCTGGCACCAGCATGTTCAGCGAGGCGATTGCAAAGAGACAACAGTATGCGTCCAACCATCCTAAGGTGCAGAAACTGACCCTGCTCCTGTCCAAGTTGTTGGTACTGCAGTCCCTCCCTTTCCAACTGGTGGACTCTGCACCATTCAGAGAACTAATGGCTTGTGTCGAGCCGAGATGGAGAGTTCCAAGCCGGAATTTCTTTTCCAAAAAGGCAGTACCAGCACTTCATAAATATGTAGAACAGAAAGTGGGTCAGTCCTTGAGCTTATCGGTTTGTTCCAAGGTGCACGGCAGCGCGGACGTCTTGAGCTGTAACTACGGTCAGGGCCAGTACATGTCCTTTATGGCCCATTGGGTGAATGTGCTTCCTGCCCAGAAACACCAACAACTTGGACAGGAGACGCCGCTTTCTCCTCCACGTTGTCAAACTGCGGCTCCTACGCCAATGACCGCCTCCTCCACCACCACCACCACCATCTCAGCCTCCATAAGTACTGCTCCATCATACCACATGTGTAGGGCACAGCGGTGTCACGCAGTTCTACACCTGGCATGCCTCGGCGAACGAAGTCACACAGGGGAGGAACTGCTCCGCGTCATGCAGCAAGAAATTGATGTGTGGCTTTCTCCGCACCAACTGAAAATCGGAACCATGGTGACGGACAATGGGAGTAACATGGTGTCCGCGCTGCACCGAGGAGGGGTGGTTCATGCGCCCTGCATGGCGCATGTGTTCAATCTGGTTGTGAAAAGATTCCTGAAGTCTTCCACTGATCTTCAGAAGATTCTGAAAATGGCCAGGAAACTGTGCATGCACTTCATCCATTCATACAAAGCCAGGAACACCCTCCTCGAGTTGCAGCGGCAGAACGGCCTCCCCCAACACACTCTGATATGCGATGTTTTCACCCGTTGGAATTCCAGCCTGCACATGTTGGACCGACTGTATGAACAGAGAAAGGCCATTAACGATTTTTTGATGATCCAGGCGGACAGAAGTACTCCCCTGTGTAACTTTGATGTCAGCCAGTGGCAGCTCATGCGTGACACCTGCCGTTTGTTGAGGCCATTCGAGGAGGCAACGTTATTTGTCAGTCGCCAGGACTACGGGATGAATAACGTCATTCCACTGCTTCATGTCCTGGAACAAATGCTGAAAAATCTGTCTGGGCAGGGGACTGGAGACGTGGCGACTACATCTCGCGGCCACATGAGTCCAGTGGGGACTGAAATGGAGGAGGAGGAAGAGGACATTGGGCAGAAGCAATGTCTGGTGAAATGGAGTGGATTTTCTACCCAGGTGACAGAGAGGGGAGCAGGAGCAGCTGGAGGAGGTAGATGGAGATGTGGATGACGAGGCAGATGACCCGCAAGCACTGTGGCAGTATACAGTGGAGATGGAGGCAGGGAGACCCTCGGAGTCACTTGTGCAGATGGCCCGCAGCATGTTGATTTGCCGGCTAGTGACAGCCGATAGTCAGCATCCGGAAGAGGGATGACTTCTGGCTCTCCACCCTATTGGACCCTCGCTACCGGTCCAAAATGGGAGCCTTTTTCCCAGCTATTGAGAGGGAGAACAAACTCAAATACTATAGGGAAATCCTCCGTAGTCAGTTGGCCGCTGCCTATGTGCGGCATCGTCCCTCCTCTGACAGGTCTGACCGGGGGGTTCCTCAGCGCTCACGTACTACTGCCACGGCTGCTGGGGTAAGGTGGGGGGGGGGGGTAGGAGCAGTAACAGCTCCATCATCAGCAACCTAAGTCTGGAGTCACTGATGAGCATCTTCCTTCACCCGCCTAGTGAGGTGAGTAGTCGCCAGCAGCAGCAGCAGCACCAGGACCTGGAGCGGTCCCTGAACCAACAGGTGGTGACCTACTTGAACAGCACTCTGCCACCCCAGTTAGAAGATCCGCTGCACTACTGGGCAGCCAAACTGGATGTGTTGCCGCAACTAGCCGAGTTTGCAGTGGAGAAGCTGTCCTGCCCGGCCAGTAGTGTGGCATCAGAGCGGGTGTTCAGTGCGGTGGGAGCCATCGTTATCCCAAGGAGAACCCGCTTGTCCACGGGAAATGTGGAACCACTGACCATTGTAAAGATGAATCAGGCGTGGATTGGCCAGGATTTCCACACACCAATGCTTTAGGCATCAGACTACATCAGCCATGACGCCTCAACCAAACTGTGAGAAATGAGTCTGGGTTCAAACTACCTGCCTCAGCCACTATTCTGATGCCGCCACCCGACTGATGCCACACATCTGCTGACAGTTTCTCCATCTGCCACCAACCATCTTTACCAGGGACTGGTATTGCCACCCACCTCCACACTCTGTCATTGTGCCACTTTATGACCTCATGCTGTTGCTGCTGTTGCTGGTGACGTGACATCCACACTGTGTCATTGTGCCACTCTCTGACCTCATGCTGTTGCTCCTGCCGCCGTCACCTCCACTTTCTGTCATTGTGCCACTCTGTGGCCTACTCCTGTATTTGCCATCTCCAGAATGACATAGTTCCACTGCGTGACCTCATGCTGCTGCTGTGGCTGCTGGCGTGACCTCCACACTGTGTCATTGTACCACTCTGTGGCCTACTCCTGTTTTGCCACCTCCAGAATGTCATTGTACCACTGCCTGACCTCATGCTGCTGCTGCCGTGACCTCCACACTGTGTCATTGTGCCACTCTGTGGCCTACTCCTGTTTTAGCCACCTCCAGAATGTCATTGTGCCACTGTCTGACCTCATGCTGCTGCTGCCGTGACCTCCACACTGTGTCATTGTGCCACTCTGTGGCGTACTCCTTTTTTTGCCACCTCCAGAATGTCATTGTGCCACTGTCTGGCCTCATGCTGCTGCTGTGACTGCTGCTGTGACCTACACACTGTGTCATTGTGCCCCTCTGTGGCCTACTCCTGTTTTTGCCACCTCCAGAATGTCATTGTGCCACTGTCTGACCTCATGCTGCTGCTGTTGATGCCGTCACCTACACACTCTGTCACTAATGTTGCCACCTGAGCTCTCAGCTTGTTTTTTTCCAGCTTTCGCTGGCATGACTTTATCAGGCAACATTCCCGCTTCAGTTTTTTGGTCAGTTTTGCTCTCTTAAGTGCCCAGGGAATTTTATAGTGAAGCGATTCTAAGAGCGGCGGCAGTCATGTGCGTGTCATACTAAAACACAACATTGTATGAAGACCAAACCATGCTCCCTCTGCATATTTAAGCATGGCACAACGTTCTACAGCACCCTGCAGGCTCTGTGCAGCCTGGAAACAGCTGTTTTTTAACGTGATTCATCCCGAAGTAATTCAGACCTAAACTAATTTTGTCGGAAAATTCGGCGAAGTGACCGAATCGAATTTTTGAGAAATTCGCCCATCTCTATTGATACCAAATATGCATACTTTATTTATTTTTGACCCCGCTTGTGAGCTCGCATGATGTGCAAGACTTACCCATACATCCATTCGCGGGAAGTCACTTTCCAGTAGGTCGTATGGGTATTTCCAATGTTGGGAAGGGGTTAAAGTCTTGCAGATTATTAACACAGTAATTGATCACTCACTAATTACACCTTTCCAAACAATTTAGATAACTGAAAGGAGCTTGCTGGTAATCAAGGCAGTTTTAGTGCAGTGCACTATTGTAAGTGATAAAAAGCACCAAAATGCATCAAAACCGCACCTTGTCAAAGCACCTTTAGACAAAACAGGCTGCATCTTTAAGAAGTTGAAGAGAAAGTTGCTGAAAAAGGTTTGGGTTGGAAACGTAATGACCATTATGTGGTTGTTCCACAGTGTTGGACAACTTGCAGGCTGCATGTTTGCAGCCAGGACAATCTGAGACATATAGTACACAAGGCACAAGGCCCAAGGAGATGTAGAGCAAATTCATTTAAAATGGGGCAGGGTGTGAAAGGGAGAAACCTTCTTAAAACCACAGTGGTACAGAAGGATGGCCAAAAGCCAACAGTCACTTTAGGCACAACCCAACCTTGGTGGTTATCTCAGGGTACCCAGCCCCAGTAATAGAACCACTCAGCATTATTTAACACATTCAGTTTATTCCACAACTTCCAAGCATACTGTGTCACCTAACTTATTTTGCAACTAAAATCAAGCCACTTTTGTGAGTTATTTTTATAACTGAAAGTACTTACATGTACTTATAACTGAAACTCTCTTACATGCTGAGCACCGACTCCTCTAGCCACAGGAAAGCCTTGCATGGAGTAAACTGTAATGCCATAAAACAGCAGTGCCCCTTATATGAGAGCAGAATGTAATAGAGGAACAGAAGCTGAGTTCTGTAATATATAGATTCATATGATTTGGAGAATTATTTCTGAGTAAAAAGAGTAAATCTATGTATGACTCCTTAAGTGAAAGTGCAAGTTCTGCTTACCCCATCCACATACAGCGATTGACAGCTTTCCCTGCATCAGTGTGTGTACAGAGCAGCTGCCAATCACTATCTGTGGACAAGTTAAGTGGAATTTTCACTTTCCGTTTTAGTTTTTCTCTGTTTTTTTCTCAGAAATCATACTTTAGATCATATAAACCTGTGCATCACATAGCTCCAATTCTCTCCCTCCATCATATCCTGATCTTAGATAGGGCAGCTTAAACCTGACAGGTAAGGAGCAGTTATGTGACTCCCACCACTGTAAGGAAATAACACCTTATTAAATATGTCATATAGATATTCTCAGAAGCTGATATATGGTGCTAGATTTATGTGCCATATGAATACGAACATCCATGTCCAGATTTTGCAGTACATTGTGTAAGCCTTTAGTTTTAAATAATGTTTTTATAGCCATCTTCACTTGAGAGTTTCTTAGACTATATATCAGTGAATTCAACATAGGGATCAGTACACAGTACAACAGAGATAATATCTTGACTTTTTTGTGATTATAGCTAGACTTTGTCTTTAGGTAGCTTATAATAGCTGTTCCATAAGTTGAATATGCTTTGTGCTGTTTATCTGAAGAACTTATACTTAGAATGGCAGCTATAATTTTAATGTAGGAGATGAAGATGAGGACAAAAGGTGATTTCATTTGTATGTGTATCTGCACAAATAAGATTAACCACTGGAAGCAAATCACAGAAAAAGTGATCAATTTCATTTGGACCTCAAAATGGCAAACTGAAGACAAATGCCATCTGTCCTATAGAGAGAAAGATTGAAAGGACAACACTCCATATGACAAATCTGAAACATAATGTTCTATTCATTATACTGGTGTAGAGAAGAGGTAGCCACGTATCGATCATATGCCATGACGGCAAGGGTGAAGCACTTTATGGTGCCTAGGAAGCAGAAGAAAAACAGTTGAACTGCACATTCAATGAAGGAAATATATTTATTATGATGTAGTAAGTCTTTCAGCATACGGGGAATAGTTACTGAGATGTAGAAAATTTCTGTAAATGACAGATTTCTGAGGAAGAAATACATGGGAGAGCCGAACTTGCTATCAACTGTCACTATTAGAATTGTGAGTGTGTTTCCCATCATGGTGAATACATATATCAGTGAGAAGAGCCCAAAAGCAATTGTTTGACAACATATATATTGGAAAGCCCCCAGAGAAGCAAAGCTCTTGTTCCTGTTTCATTATATCCTTGACAATGTCTCATCATTTATAAACCTACAGAAAAAACACATAGTATAAATATTATTATATTATAAAAAAATATTTGTACAAAGAACATATGCTTTAACTTCTTAAGCACCAGGAATAAAATGGTCTTAATTTTAGTTTTTGCCTCCCTGTGTTTCCATAACTTTTATTCAGTGAAGCAGTTTTATGAGGAATTGTTTTCTGCAGAAGAAGTTGCATTTTGTGGGGGGTATAGTTTAAGTATACAAATAAAATACTGTGTAATTTTTCATTTTTGTTTTTGCAGTGTGAACATAAAAAAGCATTTTTCGGCTTTGATTTATTTTCTTACTATTTTTTACACCATTTTTATAATACAATAAATAACCTGTTAGAATAATTCTACAGATTATTATGTTCATGTGGATACCTGATATGTGTAGGTTTTGAGAGTTTTTATGTGTAATTTATGCACAATATTTCTTTTAATTATTATTTTTTCTTTCACACTTCGTTATTTATTTAACTTTCTTTTTAATCCCATTAAGGCATAAATATTTGTACACTTTTTTTACACTTAGTTATATATTATTATATATTCTTCTCTGTGGCCTCCCATCTAGCACTCTTGCTCCCCTTCAATCCATCCTCAACTCTGCTGCCCATCTTATTCACCTCTCTCCTCGCTACTCCTCTGCCTCTCCCCTCTGCCAATCCCTTCACTGGCTGCCCACTGTCCAGCGAATTAATTTCAAGTTAATAACCATGACCTGCAAGGCTCTCCATAACCTCTCCCCTCCATACATCTCTGCCTTAATCTCCAGATATTTCCCCTCACACAATCTCCGATCCTCACAGGACCTTCTTCTCTGCTCTCTTCTTATCAGCTCCTCACACAACCGTCTCCAAGACTTCTCCCGTGCTTCCCCCATACTCTGGAACTCACTGCCCCAACACATCAGATTCTCTTCCACTTTCACCAGCTTCAAAAGCAACCTGAAAACCCATCTCTTCAGGATCGTCTATAACCTATAGTAACCCTGCTGTCACTACACCCTCCACAAACATGTCTGCCCCTCACCTTCTGTCTCTTTCCACTTTCCTTGTAGATTGTAAGCCTTCATGGGCCAGGATCCTCTCTCCCTCTGTACCAGTTGTTAGTCACATATTGTCATCATTGTACTTGTTTGACTTATGTTATGTATTTAACCCCCTTGAATGTACAGCGCCATGGAAGCAATGGCGCTCTAAAATAAATAATAATAATAATAATAATAATAATAATAATAACAATAATTTGCATACCCCTAATAAATTACACTCTGTGCCACCATGAGACAGACTGCCAACAAAAGACAAGCAATGCCCGCTGTCAAAAGACAGTGGGAAGTCATTTGTGGGATAAATGTACAATGTATTTAACTCTCAGTTGCTGCACCTAGTTTTAGCCTTTACATTGCAGAATTTGTTTATCATCCCCACTTATCATCTTTGTTGTGCTTCCTCTTCATCCAAATGGTGATTTCTTAGATTAATGGGATCCCAGGGGTCAGAGCCCGCACTGATTAGACATATAGGGCGACATGTATGAATGGGGCTGCGCCAGAAGTCTGGCGTCTTTTCAGCCCGACATCTAGCGCAGCCCCGTTTGCTAGAGTTTTACTTCGCCTGAATGCTAGTATCAGGCGCATTACAGAGCCCCCACGGCACTTTGTAATGTGCCTGATTTTGTGGGGACGTGCGGGAGGTGGGGTGCACTAAAACCATACAAAGCTATAGATTTATAGCTTCAGTATAGCAAATCCAGGGACATTACTGCTTGAAGCGGTAAACCACTTTCAAAATGGTTTACCTGAGCCAGAATTGTCATCTTAGCACTAGAAGGCACCTGATTTATGACCCGCAGTAGAGCAGGTTCATAAATGAGGCGCATTCTATACTATTTATATGCGCACACAAATTGCCGTCTGAATGCCAAAATTCATACATGTCGCTCTTCTTGTGAATAGGAGATAATTGTTGATTTATAGCATAGCACTTTTAACTCTATAATGACCTATGACAAAAAGATTCACATTTACATCATAGTGGTGTTTAACCCCTTAACGACCTTGGACGTATGCATACGTCCAGGTGGTTTGGGGGTTAACGCACCTGGACATATGCATACGTCCTGGCGATCTTGCGGGCGAGCCGCGCACGATTGCGACATGGGACCAGCGGTATATTACCGCTGGCAGCATGCCGTATCACCCGCAGCTGGAGTGAGCTCCGGCCGTGGGTGATTAACGCTTCATTATCGCAACCTGTCATGGTTGCGATAATGAAGCCGCAGACAGGAGGAGTGAGCTCCTCCAGCCTGCTCCCAGCAGTTGCCGCACCACAGTGCGGCAGCGATCTACTGTCAGATGCCCCGGGAAAGGGTGAAAGTCATTTCCCCGAGGTCATCTTTTGATGTCACGATGCCCACAATGCATTGTGGGCCATGGATTTAAAAGCTATCATGGTGACCAGTACACAGCAGCAATGCTGATGATTGCTGCTAGAAATCCCCTATGGGGAAAAGTAAAGAAAGTGTAAAAAAGTAAAAAAAATGTTAAAAAAGTGAGAAAAATAAAACACAAACACAAAAAATGAAATAAAAACCCGTACATTGCCATTTTCCCCTTTACAAACAGCAATTGCCCCAACAAAAATAAATAAAGTATGCATATTTGGTATCACTGCTTGTGTAAGAACCTACCCTATAAATCTGCCATGTTAATTAACCCATACGGTGAACGCCGTAAAAAAAAAAAAATCACAGAATTAATATTTTTGTTCATCCCGCAGCACATAAAATGGAAAAAAAAGCAATCAAAAACTCCTATAAACGGCAAAGTTGTAACAATTAAAATGTCTGTACATCCCGCAAAAAAAAAGTCCTTACACAGCTCTGTATATGGAAAAATAAAAAAGTTATGGCTCCCAGAAAATAGCGATGCATAAATATTCTGTAGTGGGTGGTCCCGCTCCTCAGCCCGCGGGACGCGGGCGCACCCGTGGCTGCCCCCTCGGGTGCCTGCCGGGGTCGGGTGGCGCCGCTGGCCGCGGGATGGGCTGTGGGTCCACTCGCCCTGGCGACTCACCTGCCCTCGTTCCTGACATGTCTGCGCCCTCTGCCGGCCGAGGCACGCGCGCCCACTCGTTCTTGTAAATTTAAAGGGCCAGAGCCCCGGTAATTGGCTTGTTGCCGGGTGCTTCCCCTATTTATGGTTTAGCTACACGATCATTCCTTGCTGGATCTATGTTGCCTCGTGCCCTAGAAAAAGCGTTCTTTAAGTGTTTTCTTGCCTTGCCGTGTACCAGACCTTTTGCTACGTTTCTCGACTCCGAACCTCTGCCGCCTGCCCTGACCTTCCTGCCTGCCCACGACTACGATTCTTGGCTTACGATTCTGTACCTCGCTGACTCGCCGCCACCGCAAGCCCGCCCTGTCAGGGGTAGCGACCTGATAGAATCCCTCCCCGCAAGTCCCCCCACTTTGCGGCGGGGGTCTGGTGAAAAAATGGGACCAAATTAGACTCCCCTCCCGGGTTTTTGCAATGGCTTGCGGGTGGTCCAGTGGATCCCCTACCTTTGGGGGTTACAGTTTGATTTTAGCCCTGGATCCCCCTAAGGTGCCCCTGCCAAGTTTTTGCGGATTTTCGACCATTTTTGCCCAAAAGTTTGCAAGATCGCGCAAAAAAGCACCGCAATTGGGTCAGCTGTCCGCCTGATAGGGAAATCCCGGCGTCCCCGCAGCAGCAAACCTTTCCCCTTTTGCCGTGATTTTCCCAAAAAGCCCCGGGGTCCCGTTTGGGAAACCCTGGGCCTGAAAACTTCGGGCCCTTCCCCTTCCCTTTCCCAAATTCGACGGGGGTCGAAGCTTTTTAGAGGATTTATCACGCAGTGCTCCATGGTGGAGCTGATATTCCCACCCGTTTCCGACTTTTAAAAATCGAAAGTAGCGTTTTGTGGTGAGGCCCCCCCACCGGAAAAGCCCCTGCCTGGGCGGGCACCTTTTTTGGGACCAAATGACCCCTTTGGGGCCCCGACCTAGGTTTTCCCCACTGAATTTTTTCAGGTTTTTGAGGGCCCGCACGGGTCTTTTGCAGAAAAGGGCTATTTTAACCAACGTCAGGGGGGGGGCTCCTTTCCCTTAGGAATTTGGGTCCAATTTCCCCACCCCTTTCCCCCCGAGTTTTCGTGGAATGACACCCCTCTCGCGCCCTAATTTATTAAGGGCCTGTCGAGCAGGGGAAAGGACGCACTTTTCCTTTGAGATCTCTCCTTTTTCTTTGAGCGAAAATTTTTCATTGGGCCCCTCGCTTTTTCGTGGGGTTTTCCCGGGGAGACCGCAGGGGCTCTGCCCGGAGTTGGGCTAAGGGCTGGCTCCTGTTTTTCCCGAAAAAAAAAAACCCCCTTTCCCCCTCCACGGTTTTCACCCAAGAACCCAAGCAGGTGGACCCGGGGCCCCCTTGTCGGAGGTAGAGCTGTCCGCCCCGGAAGGAGAATCTTTGCCCCTAAATTTCGAGGGTTTGGGCCTTTTTCCCTAAGGGAAATTGTCCGCACGTCCTAAACGGTTTTTGGGAAAACTCGCACTAGGGGGGGCCGTTTGGGGGCGGGCCCCAGGGTCAGTCTTCCTCTCCCCCAACTGATTTGCCAGTGGAGGGAACGCGGGTTTTTGGCCTTTTCTTTGGGTTCCCCGCCTTTGGATCCCGGGTCCGCCGGGGAAATTTTATTTAAGCCTCCTGGGGTTTCGCTTCATTGCCCGTGATGCATCTGGAGGGCCGTTTTCTTTTCTTCGGGCAGGGGGAGTTTTTTAGCGACTCCATTAGTTCATAACTCCGCCCGTGAACCCCTTTTGGGCTCCCACACAAGGGGGAAATCTCCATTCATGTCCTGCCTCACCTTCTTCGGCGTTCCCGTTGGGGTTTCCCCGGCTTTCAAAGTTTCCCCAAGCTTGATTGGAAGACGGGGAAGTTTGGTTGGGGGATCGGGGTGCCAGGACCCCTGTTTTGGGGGCACCCGCCGGGGGTCCCCTCTCTCCCCCCACGTCATCCCTCAGCCTTAAAGGTTTTCCAGCCCAGAATACCCGGATTTTGGGAGGGTGTTTTTTCGGAGAATAACAGGCTGAGAAGCTAATGCCACCCCGGGGCCCTTGATGTCCCATAGACCCCCTCCCCCGGGAAAAAGCCCCCCCGGGGTAGGGTCTACCTTGTTGTGCCCCAGACTCGGGCCCTGGGGGCTTACATTAGGAGGGTTTAATGAAAAAGGGTTTTTACGCAAGGGCCCCCTCTCCGCCCGGGGTGGATTCTTCTTCGTCCCCGAAAAAAGACGGTTTCTTCGTGTGTATTGATTACAGGGGCTAAAAAAGTTTTCCCGGTTTATGGAAAAGTACCCCCTTTCCCCCGATCTCTGGTTCTTTGATGTCTTTCCCTGGAGCCAAAGGGTTTACCAAATTAGCCCACTTTGGGGTTTTTAAAATATCAGAATTCGAGAGGGGGACGAGGGGAAAACGGCCTTCAACCGCATGACGGAAATTTTTAGTAAAACCTGTGTTTCCCCCTTTGGGTATGCAAATCCCAGCCCGGGTTTTTTGGAGTTCGTCAATGACGTATTCAGGGATTTTTTCTGTACACCCACGTTTAGTATTTCTTGGGGGGGGGGGGCGAAAATCCTTTTTTTTCCCCTGACTTTCAGGGTCATCGGGGTAAAAAGTCACCCGGGGTTTTACGACATTGCGGGGAAAAATCGATGTTTGCCAAGCTGGAGGGAAATGTTGGTTACAAACCCGGCCCGCCTTCCCTTTTTTGGGGCACATTTGTTCCCGTTTCCCAGGTCTGCAGATGGACCCGTAAACCCCTTGCGATCCCGCAGTGGCCACGGGGCCTTTTCGGTCTTCAAAGCGATCCCCCGCTTCCTGGGATTCGCCAAAATTCTACC
>JAODAL010049212.1:0-5000 GCA_025379985.1 Phyllomedusa bahiana
GGCCTTTTTACTATTGATCTCGAAATATGCCATTGCTGGAGGCTTACTTGATAACCCACATACTCATTGTCGCTAGATCACATCTTGTCAGGTGCTCTTCTCTTCTTCCTCTCCCATAAAATCAGAATGCTATCCAGGCCATCTAAATAACTCCCATAAATGAAGAAAAAATCTTGAATAAATGGGAATTTTACTGGGGTGAAAACAATTAAATTATCCTTATGCTGTAATACTATTAGGACATATTTCCCCCTTCAAACGTTTGATGCGTTTCTATAGGCTTTCAGATTCTACATAGCTGTAGTCACTTTATTTTTTTCTGTATTTTTACAGTATACTCTGTTCTATATTTTGATTGTTTGAGAAACCAGCTATGTGTTACTTAACACAGAGATGAAGTAAAATATTTATCTTACACCTATCTCATATACGCAATCCTTTTGTACCTTGTACTTGCCAACTCTCCAAATTATCGTATGTAAATAGATTTTCTGCTGATTTGTATTATTATTATTATTATTATTATTATTATTATTATTATTATTAGTAGTAGTAGTAGTAGTAGTAGTAGTAGTAGTATTGATATTTATTTTTGAAAAAAAAAATGTTTACAAGTAAAAAAAAAATACCTTACAACCTTCATTAAAATCTCAAAAAAATGTTCATATATCCTAGATGGCATAAATGCTTTTTTTCAAAATTCCTATGTCCCCTTTGATAGTGCTTCAGTTTATAGTGTGCCACTGTTATTGGAATATGTATAAAATACCCATCATGTCTTGGTGCTTTGCCTAAAGAGAGTGTTTTGCCACCCAAATCTTTTCCATCTCTAAAAATGGCAGGCTTAGGTAAGCAACTTCAGAACTTGACAAAGAAGGTAACTTGACCTTCTGGAGAAAGGCTGCAATAGAATCTGGAAAAGCATAGTAATATTTGGATCTTTCTTTAATAAAATATCTTATTATAGTTGTTCCTAAATTTACACTATATCTATATCCTGGTAGTTAATAAGTTTGTGAGCCTAGGACAAATATAATAAATGGGATATTTTTATTTTGAGCCATGGACGAGTAACACTTTGAATGGCCAACCTACTGGGTTTATTGATTGATAGTAATGCCAGGTATCATAAAGGTCAACTTGATTCATCCAAGAGGATAGTTGCTTAGGCACTTTACTAGTCCATGCTGACATGTCCAATGTTGGATCAGCTACAAGATTGAAGTCTCAAAAAGTTTCCATTTAGCCCCTTTTTTTATAGACTCTATTTTAGGACTGTTGGTAGTGGATTGCCGCCCTGAAGCCATCCACGCACAAGTGGTTGGTGTAGCCGGGCGACTGGGAAGGGAGTCTAAGGGCCCCTAGTTTTCACCACACCCACCTGTAATAAGGCAGGTTGTAACTATGCTCCGTCGGCAAGAGACGCACGCAGGCTCATTCAAACCACCACCCGGCCCCTCTATACCCCCCCGATGTGACTTACTTGCAGTGGTGACCGAGGTGTAGTGAAATACAGAAACATAAGGCAGGCTCGTAGTCGGGGACAGGCAGGAAGGTCAAGGCAGGCAACAGGCAAAGCGTGGTCATGGGATGAAGGCAGTAGGTCAGGTACATGGTAAAGACAGAAAGGCAAAGGAACACTTTCTATAAAGGCATGAGCACATTAGATCCGGCAAGAGCAAGGGGGGAAAGTCAATGACTAAATAGGTCAGCGCCTCAGGAAATAAAAACGCAATGACAAATTTCAGGCACACTGGCCCTTTAAAATTTTAAGCGTGAGATGATGGCAACGCCTCAGCACGGCCAAAAATAACTAATAAAATATAAAAAAGATAAAAAAAAAAAAATAATAAAAACAGAAAAAACAAAAAAATATTATTTTTTTGGAGGTGTGTTTAAAAAAAAACAAACAAACAATAAAAAAATAAATAATTAATAAAATTAATGTGTGTGGTTTTTTAATAAAAAAATAAACATATATATAATAAAACAAAAAATAAAAAAAAAAAAGCATATAATTATAAGAAGTAACGGAACACATGGCAGCCGGCCTCAGGCACAGAGAACATCGGGGAGTAAGAAGAGGTGATAGAACAGGCTCGGACATGACCCTGGAGCATCACAACTAGGCTTGCTCTGCGCAAAACCAACCATCCACCACGCAATACCTCCCAGACACTCCACCTCCCTTTTCAAGCTCTTTACCCGCTGCTCCGGTGACGCAGCCTTCATGAAGTAATAAATACTGCCACGGCGACCCACCTTTGTAATAAATTGGCCCACAGCAGGGGGGGGGTTGGGGCAGCCGCCTTTATTAACAAAAATGTACCACATACAAGCTTTATTTGGCATATAAATATATCTACAAATATAATAACTCCATCTTAAACGTTAATACATACACATTAATCCAAAGCAACTCCAACCCATACACGTACAACTCAGCGAAGGCAACAACGTGCCCATTCCCACTGGGTCAGAGGTCGCTTGGAGCAAAAACGACGCTGGGCGACGCAAAAATAATCGGAGCCGCCGAAGGGTTACAAATTCAAGCCCTATCTATCGCGCAGCCGGCTATCCATCTGACTCGGAAGGGCCAAAAGAGGCCATACTAGAATGGCTCACTAACCGAATCCGCTCTTCCATTTTGATGACCAGCCTGAATAGTCCCCTACCTTCCGCCAGGCCGGTCAACGTAGACCACAAAACTGAGGAAGGTCATATACTTAACAGTGACTTCCATCACACGACAAACATCCTCATCCAACTCCAAGGCACCCTCCTGGCCCGCCTAAAAAACCAGCGAGCTTATGCCATGAAACCGCATGCATGCGAGCGACCCCCACCAAGCCAACTTGCCCTCTTCGATACGCTATTTCCGTCCTTTATACCTCAACTAGTCCCCACAAATTTCAAGGCCCACGTCCGTCGACGTGAACCCCGTCAGATCTCGGCAACAAATTCCTCTCACTTTCACCGAACTCGCAACCTCAATATCCGAATGAACATCACCACCATTCGCTGGACAGCGTAACCTGGCCAACGCTTCACGGCCCACGGGCAATTCACCTTTTAGGGCTCTCGCATCCTGTTGCATCCGCCGAGTCAAACATATTCGCACAAGACGGTCGAGCTCCCGCTCGACAGTGATGTCGTACAGCCGCGACTGTCCGAGGCTTACTACCCGATACGACCACAGACCATCTCCATGGAATTCTGCCCACATAACACAAAAAAACTCCCTCCTTAGATACTACGAATCAATCAGCTTCGCGCTAGATGGTCACATTAAAACCCAAAGTCATTCTCCCGGCCCCCTACAATTTGGTGTAATTCCAGACTTCCAGCCACAAATAGGTCTAACCAATGCGGCAAAGCAGGCATGACTCTCGGGCACAGACCCCCCCGTATCCCACCAGTCATACCTCGGAACCAGCCTTCCCAAACACCAGGACCGTAGCACTTGACGCCTTGGGGGGGGGGGGACATTCACTCGGTATCCCTCAACTGACGCCAGTCAGGACCCGATAGCTCCACGCCTCGCTCGAATCCCGCTCGAGCCCAATAGAACGTACGCGAGTGTACCCAGGATGCGCAGACGAGGAGAGGGAATGTCTTATAATGATAAAAACAAAAAACTACAACACATGGAAAACAAAACCCTCACATCCTGCATCGCCTCCTTTATCCCACCAAACTTCATAGTCACAATGTGGTGCGGGCCCCGACATAAAAGTCTGTCGCGCGGACTGCTCCAGCGACTCCTATCCTTGCGCACCTACCTTCTTGGGCTCAAACCCGCAGCCGTGGCGCAGCCTCTTGGTGGGCGCCTGAACGCCAATTCGGAAACGAGTGATGTGCGTAAACCCTTTTGGTCGAACCCTGAATGCCACGCAACGCATCTCCTAAAAACTGGCCAGTAGTGACAGAAATCGCGACATCGAAGAGCACCCATCGCTCGTAGAACCAGCGAGGCAGGCCCTCAGAAGACCTGACCGCAAAGCCCGAAACGCCCCACACACGCGTCTACCTAACTACAATAGGGGCACGATCACTGGCTTCCTGGTGAGATCCCGACCCACATGTGAGAAGGTAGAGAGAGGGGGGTGCAAGGTCACATTGGGGCAGAGGGGCACGCGGGAGGAGTACATGTGCAGTAAGCAGGAGGCGCTGCTTAGTTTTCAACATAGTATGCTAAAGTAGAAGTGTGTGGCTTTTGATTTTATACGTGTATATGGTTGTGTGTAGTACCTGTGTAAGTATGGTTTGTGGATATACTGTGTATACAGGGTGTTTGTATAAACTACTGTATGTTGTAATAAATGACAGTGTAAATCTGGTAGGGTTAATCAGTAACTACCTCGATACTGTATGGTGTTTGTACACGTGTATATATGTTATATGATCAGTGTATTGGGTGTGTGTATATCTGTGTATTAATAGTTATGTTTGTAATATACTCGAGTATGGGTGTGTGCATATAGCTGAGCGTGTATAGGCGTTTTGTGGTATATACTGTGTATCAGGATGTATGTGTATCATACTGTGGGTAGATGAATACAGTGTATGTGATGTATGTTCAAATGCTTGTGTATGATGTGTATGTACTGCACTGTGTATAGTGATGTTAGATGAATATATGGTGTATGTGTGTATATACGCATAGGTGGTGTGTTTTTAAGGTATTTGTGTTGTATATACCTATGCTATGGGTATGAAGTGTCTGGCACACTGTGTAGTTGGTGATAATTTGTATCTTCCAGTGTTGTATATGCTGTGGTGGTCATATGGTACTCGCTGTTATGTCGTGTATGTAGAGTAGTACATGCCTGTTGCAAACCTGTAATGGATGCGTAAAAGACAAATCGGTAATGACAAATGAGACCTACCTAAAGTTCCAATATTTGCTCCTTCTATTCTGAGGCTCTAAGTGTTGAGTCATAATAGCACCACTTGGGCGCACATTAATGGGATATCTCCTAAAAATTTAAGAATACGGG
>JAODAL010049212.1:10000-28349 GCA_025379985.1 Phyllomedusa bahiana
CCAAAGATGTCATCCGATTCGGCCACAGGGAGAAGGCGAGACGATCTCCGGAGAGCGATTCAGCACCAAAGGTTTGAGAGCGAGGACAGGAAGGCGTTCGGACAGCAGAGTGGGAGGCAACGGTGCTTAGGAGTCCGGGTCAGCTGACGAAGTACACAAAAGGGCCCAATATTTAGGGTCCCAACTTGTAGCTGGGTACCTTGAAATAGGATGTTTTGGCCGATAGCCATCACCCTATCACCTGGCTTAATTACAGTGGAGGTTCCTGTTCCTATCGGCCTGGTACCTTAGTACGAGTGGAAGCCTGAAGCAGGGCCTGTCGAGTGACCTGCCAGAGTGAATTGTTGTCTCGTTTTGGATCCACGGCAGGAAGTGACACGAAGCGGCTAGGGGGAGGAGGTGGGCGGGGATGTAACCCAAACAATAAAAATAGGGGGCGGCTTTAGCAGACTCCGATTCTGGGGAAATTAATGAGAATTCCGCCCAGGGGAGAAGGTCAGACCTCTATTATCTTGCGGGAGACACAAAATGTCGCAGATATGCGCCTATAGATTTGGTTGTCCCTCTCCACCTGCGTTGGTCTGAGGCGTGGTATGAAGACGAAAAGTCAGCTGGACCCGTAACTGAGTACCACAGCGGCCCGCCAGAAACTTAGACACCCTAATTGGACTCCCTATTCGAGGTGAGTGCGAGGGGAGCCCATGTAACCGGAGATATGGTGGAAGGAAGAGGCTGGGCTAGCTGACGGTGACGAGGTGTAACCCGGCAAGGGGACAAAAAGAGCCATCTTGGAATACCTGTCAACCACAACCCAAATGACCGTGTTTCGGATGAGGCGACAGGTCAGTGACAAAGTCCATAGCAATATGGGTCCACGGCTTCTCAGGCACAGGGTAGAGGCTGATGCAGACCCGCAGGTTATGAGGCGAGGGACCTTGTTTACGTGCACAAGAAGCAATGGCAGAGACAAAGTCCCGAGAACATCTTGCATGAGCAGTGGGCACCAGTAGTATCTAGGAGATGATTTTACGGAATTGTGAATCCCAGGATGGCCGCAAGTTTGGGACGAATGTCCCCATTTTAGGATTCTGTGCCGCAAAGCAGGACGGACGTAGGTCTTCCCCGGAGGGTACCTGTTGAAGGTTCACAGGAGCAGCAGCCAGAAGCCGTTCGGAGGGAAATAATGTGCTGTAGGGGAGGCACCAAGCATACGTATCAGAGGATCTGGAGAGAGCGTTGCCTGCGTTTTTTTAGCGGTCGGAAGTTTAGGAAGAAATAAAACGAGCGTAGAAAAGCGACCACCGGCTTGTCGCGGATTTCAAAACGCTGGGAGTTGGCAGATTAGAGAAAGGTTCTGTGATCCGTGTATATTTCGATAGGGTTGAGAGCCCCTTCCCAGAAGGTGACGCCATTTCTTTCTAGGGCCAATATTATAGCAAGGAGTTCCGGTCCCCAATGTGTTAGTTGGCTTCAAGCTGGGGTGAAGAGTCTTGGAGAGAACCCACAAGTTGCAAACTTTTCCCGAGGAGGTCTTCTGAATAAGAACGCACCTGGCACCAACTGAGGTGATCGACTTCTAAGACATATCGGGCGCTGAGGTCGGACGAGAGAGAAAACAGGAGAGGAAGCGAATGCGGTTTTCAGACGTTTGAACCCTCTGAGCCCCGGGCGGCCAGGATTGTGGGGCGGGCACCTTCTGGTTAGGCTCAAACCAAGGGTGCCACCAGAGATGTGAAACTGAGGAATTAAATTGCCTATAATAGTTGGCAAAAGCCTTACAAAACGCTGAATGGCCGAAGGCCCCACTGGACGAGGCCCATTGCAGGACTTCTGAGAGCTTGGTGGGGGCCTCTGAGCCCTTGATCTGACACGATGTACCTAAAAAGGGCAGCGAAGGTTTACGTTCCAAACAGACACTTCTTCAGCTTGGCATTAAAGTTGGTGTCTCCGGGAGGCGTCCTGAGCACCTGTCGGACGTGGTGACGGTGGGTCTCCAGGTCTGGAGAATAGTGGAGAATGTCATCCTAGTATAGACAATAATCACTAACGTTTAAAAGGTCCGGAAGATCTCATTCACAAAGTTTTGGGATACAGCCGGAGCGTTACAGAGGACCAAATGATGACGAGATACTCGAAATGGCCATCACGGGTGTTAAGGCTGTTTTCCACGTCACCCTCTCGTATGCGAATCAGATTGGTAGGCTCCCGGTGATCCAATTTAGAAAAGAATTTTTTGCGCCCGAAGGCGGTCAAACAGTAGGGATCAAAGGCAGGGGGGTACGATTCTTGACTGTTATTTTGTTCAGGCACGGTAAATCGATACAGGGCCGAAGGGTCCCATCTTTCCTCTCGCGAAGAAGAATCGGCTCCCGCAGGTGATGAAGACTACGTATGAGCCCTTGCGTAGGTTTCTCTCGGATATAGTCGGTCAAAGCCTTTGTCTCCGGGGGAAAGGGGTACTCTCTGCCTCGGGAGGAGTAGTCCCAGGGGCTGCAGATCAATAGGGCAAATCGAAGGGCCGATGCGAGGCAAAGATTCGGCCTGTCTCGCAGAGAAAACATCAGCATTAGTCCTGGTAAGGAGCAGGCAACCTGGCAGAGACTTCGTAGGGGGGTTTGGTAACGGCAATTGAAGGAGCGGCGCGGGACTGCCCGAAGGCCTTGTGAGTGACAGGCGGACCCCAACGGAAGAATCTCGTGTGTTCCAATTCAGGGTCGGAGCCTGCTATTGCAACCGGGGAGGCCCAGGAGGATCTCAGAAGAGGACCGGAGGCAGCACGAAGAACTTCACAGATTCCTGATGTAAACGCCCAATCTGCAAGATGGAGGGGCGCAGTGCAGAACCGAAATGGCACCTTGAGGCATTCGCCACTGAGGGGGACACGAACAAGGGTTTTTGCAGGGCAGGTCACTGGAAGCGTTACTGAGACACCAGCTGCATGGCTAATGAAGTTTCCGGCGGACCCCGAATACCAGGAAGGCGGGGTCTGGAAGGTGTGTCCGGACGAGGTTCCGCAAAGTACGAAGGGTCAGACGGGGAGAGGCCGCACTGACTACCTAGGGTTGCTCTCCTATGTGCCCTAGGTGCGGGATGTTTCCCGGGCGCACCGGGGGTGAAACAGTCTCCAATGAAGTGACCGGAAACCGCCGCAGTGAAGCACAACTGCCTGAGACGTCGATGCGGCGTTCTCTGGGTCAGATGTGCCCTTTCCACCTGCATAGTTCGTCCTCAAGAACCGTTGGCGGAGGAAGTGGAGGGCGTTGGAAGACAGTAGTAAGCGAGGTAGCCGGCTGTGGACGGGTGGACTCGCGGTGGAGACGGAGCTCCTGTTGTCTCTCGGCGAACGGTTTTCGTTCGGGTGGCCAACCGAATCAGTTCGTCCTATGGAGGAGGCAGGTCGCGACCCGCGAGCTCATCCATAATTGCGTCCCGATAGCCTTGCCAAGAAAGTAGCCACCAGAGCCCAGTTGTTCCAGGCAGTTCCGAGGCTAGAGTGCGGAACTGCAAACGAGTTGTGTCCCACAGTGGAGTCGCCCTGTCGGAGGCGGAGCAGTGCGCGGCAGCTGAGGAGGTGCGACCGGGTTCCTCAAAGACGGTCCGGAACCCTGGAGAGAGCTTGCAAGTTACCGTTAGCGGGTCCCTCGGTCCACAGCGGAGTGGCCCAGGCCCAAAGCTTCGCCAGTTTAGGAGGCTATATAACGGCGACTTTAGCCCGCTCAGTGGAAATTGATTGTCCCTGCATCTACGATGTGTATAGAACACTACTGATGAAAACTCTGCACTTCTTGGGGTCTCCATCATAGCGAGTGGGGTGCGGCTGATGCTGAGATGGTCCCTGTGCCAGCGCAGGAGGAGCTGTGGCTGCAGGAGCAACTGGTGCAGGTGGGACGGCAGCGGGCGCAAGGCGGAGTAGGCGAGCCGCAAGGTTCTGCTTGTGGCTGCCAGTGGTCGATGCGCTGACTTGCTGGCGACGGCTTGTCGTACGTCCCGGAGTTTCGGGCAGAGGTACCCTGGCGGAATCCATGGCCTAGTTTGTACTGTGGTCGGTTACGGTGATCCGCTGGACCCACGCATGCGGTGGTAGTTAAGCACGCCAGGGAACGGAGTCTAAGTAGCCCCCGGTTTTCACCAGAGCCGCTCAAATGCGGGATTGGACTGGCTTGCGGCGTGAGGCTACCAGGTCGTTACCCTGAGTGACTTGCTTGCGGTGGCGGCCGGTGTACTGGGGGGGGGGGTGGGGTGGTACAGGATCGTAATCCAAGGCGTAGTCAGGAACATGGCAGAAGGTCCAGGGCAGCGGCAAGAGGTTCGTGGTCAGAGGCAGGCAGACGGTCGGGGCTGTGCGGAAACAGGGCAAGGTCAGGAAAACGTAGCGGAACGGACTGTACACGGATAAGCAATATGGACACTTGGACACTCCCAAAACTTCCCAAAGCACCTCAAACAATCTGGCTACAGGTGATGGGGGCGGATACATTATATAGGACCTGCGGCCCGGCAATAACATTAACGGGACACTGGCACTTTAAATTTAACCAGCCGTCGCGCGTGCGCGCTTTAGGGGGCGGCGCATGCGCTCGACGGCCGGGAAGACAGGAGCGCCGTTCACCGGAGCGGGGCCAGGTAAGCGAGCCGGCGTGGGGACGAGGGGTGGCGCGGGTGTACCGCAATGCCCGCGACGCGGCCTGGAAGGCAGGAAAGCGGCCGCAGGGGCAGCGGTGCCCGCGGCCGCCATGACAGATAGATATTAGGTATAAGATAGATATATAGATGTGAGATAGGTAGATAGATAGATATTAGGTATAAGATAGATAGATAGATAGATGTGAGATAGATAGATAGATAGATAGATGTGAGATAGATAGATAGATAGATAGATATTAGGTATAAGATAGGTAGATAGATAGGTAGATAGATATTAGGTATAAGATAGATAGATAGATAGATAGATAGATAGATAGATATGAAGGTATAAGATAGATAGATAGATGTGAGATAGGTAGATAGATAGATAGTTAGGTATAAGTAGATAGAGTGATGTGAGATAGGTAGATAGATAGATATTAGGTATAAGATAGATATATGTGAGATAGGTAGATAGATAGATATGAGGTATAAGATAGATAGAGAGATAGATAGATAGATAGATAGATAGATAGATATTAGGTATAAGATAGATAGATAGATATTAGGTATTAGATAGATAGATAGATTTGAGATAGGTAGATAGATAGATATTAGGTATAAGATAGATAGATTGATGTGAGATAGGTAGATAGATATTAGGTATAAGATAGATAGATAGATAGATAGTTAGATAGATAGATATTAGGTATAAGATAGATAGATAGATAGATAGATAGATAGATAGAAATAAAAGCAAAAATACGGAGTTTCAGCGCTCCTTGAGGAGAGTATGATAAAAAGCACTAATCCCTTTCAGGGTGTTTATTTTTTAAAAGAGAACGATTACTCACATAAAAACAATGTAAGAGGACTTGACGCGTTTCTCCTGGCATACCCAGGCTTCATCAGAAGCCTGTGAAGCCTGGGTATGCAGGAAGAAAACGCGTCAAGTCCTCGGTTCTTTGTTTTTATGTGAGTAATCTTTCTTTTTAAAAAATTAACACCTGAAAAGGATTAGTGCTTTTTATCATTACTCTCCTCAAAGGAGCGCTGAAACTCCGTATTTTTGCTTTTAGTTCTAATTTTTACATGAGCATACGCAGCACAGGGCTCCCAAGGATACCTGGCTGCCTGAGACGAGGAGGTTATTAAGGAGGATATCATACGTGTTTGAGAGTGTGACTCATTTATTGCACAACTTCCAGAGGTTTTGGGGGGGAGCACAACCAATTTGCATTACTAATACCACCGACAGTGTGTACATACTTTCACTATTGTGCGCTTTCTCCTTTTTCTTCCTATACTGGATTTTGACAAGGAACATGTGCATCATAGCGACTCTTGTTTTTTGAGTGGAACCTGTCTTGTTAAATCGCTGTATGGTCTTGGCCCCCGCGCTGCAGCTCAGTGTCATGGTGTTGGCCCCCACGCTGCAGCTCAGTGTCAAGGTGTTGGCCCCCACGCTGCAGCTCAGTGTCATGATGTTGGCCCCCAGCTGACTGGCAGTTCCCCAGTGTCATGATGTTGGCCCCCATCGGGGCCCTGCAGCTGGACAGCTTGTGTCAAGGTGTTGGCCCCCACGCTGCAGCTCAGTGTCATGATGTTAGCCCACACGCTGCAGCTCAGTGTCATGGTGTTGGCCCCCATGCTGCAGCTCAGTGTCAAGGTGTTGGCATCTTCTTATGGCCTCGACCATCTTTATGTAGAGCAACAATTCTTTTTTTCAGCTCCTCAGATAGTTCTTTACCATTAGGCGCCCTGTTGAGCTTTCAGTGACCAGTATGAGAGCGATAACACCAAATTTAACACAACTGCTCCCCATTCCCACCTGAGACCTTGGTAAACCAATGAGTCACATGACACTGTGGAGGGAAAATGGACAAATTAGGCACAATTTGTCCATTTTTACTTAGGGGTACACTCACTTTTGTTGCCAGTGGTTTAGACATTGATGGCTGTGTTGAGTTATTTTAAGATCACACCAAATGTACACTGTTATACAAACTGTATACTGACTATTTTACATTATATTAAGGTGTCATATTTCCAGTGTTGTTCCATGGAAAAATATAATGCAATATTTACAAAAATGTAAGGGGTGTACTTTGTTGTGAGATACTGTACATTGCTCTATTGATATAGCCCTGGTCAGGAGATAAAAGAGATTTTATCTGCTCTGAGAGCACACAAGTGTCTCTAGGTTACCATTTATATCTCCCTTCCTGATTAGACAGAGAGCAGGGAGTGAGGTCACCATGGCCAGAAGGAGCAGATTGTTTAACTTTCACTTCTGGAGTTCTGTTTATTACAAATGTCTCTGTTTACTACAGATTAAATCTCCTGCACTTATGACTCTGTAAAGCTCAGCTAATTATAGAGGAGCTAAATATGCTTATCACTGCTATAGAACCACCAACAGCCTGACCAGTAACTGTGAGTCTAAAGCTATGCGGGACTGTGTGAAAGAACATGGTGAGAAAACCCCTTTAATTGAATTTTTCACCCGAGGGCACTAGCAGCAGCAATGATCTCAGCACTTCTAGTTAGCATTGGGCTAGATAACATTCCAAAGCATCACTGTTTGTAAGCATAACTCTGATAGGCAAATTATAAAGCCGTGCCTCAGGCATGGTCTAAACGGAAGATACCTGTTGCAGACCTGGGGGTCTTGTATATGCATTGGTACCCCACAATATTTGCAGGACACTGATGTATTTAAAGAGTAAGCCCCCTTAGATGCCATAGTTGCTACTGAATGCAGCTTCAAAGGGGTTGAACGACTGATTTCAGAGGTGTCCTATCCCAGATATTAAAGGGATTTTTTTACCACAATAATTGGCTTGTAACATGTAGGTAAATGTAAATGAAGACTATTACCAAATACATTGCTGTGTTGAATTTACTGTGGAGATAAAGAAGATTTTATCTCCTCTTAGACTGCACATGTTTCTCAGGGTTACTGACCACTTCTTCCCACCTCTCTCTCCTATATCTCTTATCTGATTGATCTAAGCTGCCATCAGTCAGTCAGACCGACCATGGTGAGTCCCTTCCTTGAGGAGTCTTATCTTTATAATTTATAAATCTCCTGTGGTCATCTCACTGTAACAGGCTTAGCTAGGGATAGCACAGCTGATCACGAAGTGTGAATCTGAAGCTGACTGTGGCTCTGTGAAACTGAATGGTAAGACAACCCCAGCTTCTGTGTCATCCCCATGACATATGGTTACGCAAGCTTCCCAACCGTCCCGGACATGATGAGTCATCTCCACACCAAGGTCTATGTCTTGAAGATGTCTCTGGGTTGCCTGCTTCCTCCCTGTCTTGTTATAGACATCCTGAGCTGCTTCATCATAAGGCATCAATGAACTGCATTGCTTCTTCTGCTTCACGAAGGATTACATGCCGCCTCCTAGTGTGCAAAGACTCACAGGTTCTTATAGAGCAAATCTGATTTTCTTGCTCATCAATGCTGTGCACATTCTGCTGAGAGCTCTATTTTTTCATTATTTCCACTGAATTATCTCCAAACATTAGGATGCAATGTCCTTCTAGCAAAACATGTGGCCCCCAAAGGATTTCTGGTGGCCTGCAACAGTCTACAAAAAGGCGAGGTTTGTGTTAAAAAAAATAGGGGATACTGCCTGTTTCGGGGCATTCCCGAGCAGTCAGAGGTTGGTCTGGGTAGGTCCCAGGTGCCCCAGGTGTGATCCCCAGCGGTTTTAGCCTCCCACATCCTGTTCATTTGTGCAGGTCTGTTCTAGTAGTATTGGTGAATGTTTTATCTTGGAAAATTGTTGTTTTATCTCTATAATCCAGATATTTTACTGTGACTGGGTGCATTCCCTGTGGCCCAATGGTTTGAGATTACTCTACTACTATTGATCCTTTAAAGGGACACTGCCATCAGAAAGGAATCAGTTCCAATGATGGGCCCCAAGAATCAACTCCCCTTGTTGGCCACAACAATCAACTCCACAGGTGGTGCACCAAATATCAGCTCAACTGATGGGCCCTAAGAATCAACTCCACTTGTGGTGCACCAAGTATCAACTCCACTGGTGGGACCCAAGAATCAACTCCACTGGTGGGCCCTAAGAATCAACTCCACTGGTGGCCCCCAGGAATCAACTCCACTGGTGGGCCCTGAGAATCAACTCCACTGGTGGGTCCCAAGAATCAACTCCACTGGTGGGCCTCAAGAATCAACTTCACTGGTGGGCCTCAAGAATCAACTTCACTGGTGGGTCCCAAGAATCATCTCCACTGGTAGGACCCAGGAATCAACTCCACTGGTAGAGCCCAAGAATCAACTCCATTGCTGGGCACCAAGAATGAACTTCACTGGTGGGCACCAAGAATCAACTCCACTCGTGGGACCTAATAATCAACTCCACTGGTGGTGCACCAAGTATCAACGCAACTGGTGATTCCCAAGAATCAACTCCACTGGTGGTGCACCAAGTATCAACTCCACTGGTGGGTTCCAGGAATCAACTCCACTGGTGGTGCACCAAGTATCAACTCCACTGGTGGACCACAGTCACCCCAGTCCAACACTGTGCAAATGTAGATGCCTCCACCAAGACTGAAATCCTCTAGTAATACACTGCTCAAACAAATAAAGGGAACAATAAAATACCACATCCTAGATCTAAATGAATGAAACTTTCCAGTTGCAATTCTCTATTCATTACATAGTGGAATGTGCTGAGAACAATAAAACATAAAAATGATGAATGAAAATCAAAATATATCCCATGGAGGTCTGGGTCTGGAATGATATTCTAAAACAAAGTTGAAAATCAATTTTCAGACTGATCCAAACTTCAGTGGAAATGCCTCAAGACAAGGAAATGAGGCTCAGTAGTGTGTGTGACCTACACGTGCCTGTTTGGCCTCCCTACAACGCCTGGACATGTTCTTGATGAGGCGCCGGATGTTCTCCTGAGGGATCTTCTCCTAGACATGGATTAAAGCATCAGTCAATTCCTGGACAGGCTGTGGTGTAACGTGGTGGATGGAATGAGACATGATGTTCCAGATGTGCTTGATTGGATTCAGGTCTGTGGAGCGGGTAGCCAGTCCATAGCATCAATGTCTTCATCCTGCAGGACCTGCTGACACACTTCAGCCACATGAGGGCTAGCATTGTCCTGCATCAGATGGAACCCAAGGCCTGCTGTACCTGTATATGGTCTCACAATGGGTCTGAGGATCTCATCCCGGCATCGAATGGCGGTCAGGGTACCTCTGGCTAGAACACAGAGGGCTGTGCGGTCCTCCAAACAAATGCTTCCCCTCCCCATTACAGACCCACTGCCAAACCGCTCACGCTGGAGGAAGTTGCAGGCAGCAGAATGTTCTCTACGGCGTCTCCAGATTCTGTCACAAGTGTTCAGTGTGAACCTGCTCTCATCCATGAAGAGCACAGGGTGACAAAGTCAAATCTGCCAATCTTGGTGTTCTCTGGCAAATTTCCATCATTCTGCATGGTGTTGGGCTGTAAGCAGAACACTGACTTGTGGACGTCAGGCCCTCATACAGTCATATGAAAAAGTTTGGGCACCCCTATTAATCTAAATCATTTTTAGTTCTAAATATTTGGGTGTTTGCAACAGCCATTTCAATTTGATATATCTAATAACTAATATTGCACATTTTGTGTTAGTACAATAAACCTCATTTCAATCCGGAAATATTACTGTGTCCATCAGTTATTAGATATATCAAATTGAAATGGCTGTTGCAAACACCCAAATATTTAGAACTAAAAATGATTTAGATTAATAGGGGTGCCCAAACTTTTTCATATGACTGTACATCCCTGATGGAGTCTGTTTCTGACAGTCTGAGCAGACACATGGGCACTAGTGGCTGCTGGAGGTCATTTTGCAAGGCTCTGGCACTGCTCCTCCTGTTGGTCCTTGCACAAAAAACGAGGTAGCGGTCCTGCTGCTGGGTTGTTACCCTCCTATGGTCCCCTCCACGTCTACTGGTGAACTGGCCGGTCTCCTGGTATCTGCTCCATGCTCTGGACACTATACTGACATACACAGCTAACCTTCTTACTACAGCTGGCATTGATGTGCCAACATGGATGAGCTGCACAACCTGAGCAACTTCTGTGGGTTGTAGACACCACCTCATTCTACCACTAGGGGTGAGAGCACTGACACAATGCAAAAGTGACCAAAACAACAGCCAAAAAGGATGAGAACAGAGGAATGGTCTGTGGTCACCACCTGCAGCACCGCTCCTTTATAGGGGTTGTCTTGCTAATTGCCCATCATTTCTACCTGTTGTCTGTTCCATTTGCACAACAGCAGGAGAAATTGATTCACAATCAGTGCTGATTCATAACTGGACAGGTTGATTTGACAGAAGTGTGATTGACTTGGAGTTAAATTGTTGTTTTAAATGTTGTTTGAGTTCCCTTAATTTTTTTGGGCAGTGCAATATGTTCCAGCTACACTACAGCATAATGACTGCAGCATAAAATGTTCTGTCTTTGTTTTATTAAATGATCCGTTGCCTTTGATCAGCAACATCTTCTTTTTTCACATTTCGAAGTGTAAAGTTTGCAGTCGGGCAGACACATAGTAATTCAACTGTTTATAGAGATTTCAGCATCCAAATCCCTGACGCACCGACCAGTCCTGATTTACCTCCAGAACTCAGCAGCGCAGCTACAGTAAATATCATTAGCTCAGCTCATTAGACTTCCTTACAGCTGCTCCGAATGTCATTACAACGGAGAAATTGCCCATGTAAACCCTAATAGTGACAGTCAATGTGATCCTTGATCTTCACTTCACAGTCGTATGTAACTTTCAACCATCTCTATCTAGTGGACGCACAGAATACTGCATTTTGTGTATGGTGGAACTCCGGGTAACTTGGGGATCATCAGGAACTGGATAAAAACTTACAGCAACATCGAATTTAGAATCTGTTCATAATTATATGGAATGTTGTAGTATATAGTGTTTCAGCAAGATCAACGTTTTGCTCCTTGAATGGCCCCAATCGATCCCGGGATCTTCAGAATTGGACGCAACTATAAAGTAACATCGGGACTAGTAATAACACTCTGCATACTACACATACTATTCTTCTTAGGGTATGTTCACACTGCGTTTTGAGTCCATGTGAACATACGCTATTAGATACGTGTTTGGAACCGTCTGTCGGACCCTAAATGGACCCAAATGGATCTAACAAATAGCAGAGTAATTTACATTGCTTTTAACTAGAAACACGCATCAATGTTCACACGAGTGATCGCCGATCCGTCTCATTGTGCCGTTCGGATCCATCCCAAGAATTGGCGTCAATTCTTGATCTGAAAGACAAAGCAGGAGCCCTACAATAAAGTATAGGGTGTGATCCAGATGCATCCAACACGTATCCAAACACACAGCTTCATGTTGGATCTGTGTTGAATCTGTTTAGTGTCCAATCGCCAATGCGTTTTTGGATGCGATTTTCAGATCCAACACGGATCCAAAATCAGATCCAAAAACGCAGCCCTGAGGGTATGTGCACAAGTTTTTTTTTTTTAGCGTATTTCAGCACGTATTTTGCGGTGTACTGCGCTTAATACGTGGGGAAATGCGCCCCATAATTCCGATTACACGCCACGATTAATGCATGTCTATGGGGATGGCGGGCTGCCTGCCCCCGCCGCGCCTCGGGAGTATGCGCTGATCAGCACGAGCTCCCGAAACACATGATGTACTGCGGCGCGTACTGTACCCGCCGCAGTACATCGTATGAACATACCCTTAGGGCGCGTTCTCACTGCACAGGACAAATACCGGTCGGTTTGCCGGCCGGTATTTGTCCTGTTTTGCGGCCATCCCCACAGCCACGCGTGAGGGGGGGCGGCTTTTCTCCGCGATGAGCAGAGAAAATCCCTCCCCCTTCACATTGGCTTGCACAGATTCCGTCCGGAAACCGGACGGAAGATTGTGCTTCCACAAAGTTTTGCGGCCGGACCGTGGGCGGAAAAAACGCCGGACGGAAAACCTGTGCAGTGGGGACTTCTGCACGGGTTTTCCATAGAGCACATTTGGGCTCATTTTTGGCGGGTTTTTCAGGCTGTCTAAAAAACCGCAAATCAGCTGAAAAAACGTCCGAAAACCCGTGCCGTGGGGACATGGCCTTACTCTTAAGAGGATGTTTCCAGGGGACTGATTATTTATTGGACACTTGCACTTTATAGACATGTTTACACCCCATACACTAGTGATTTGCTTATTTTTTCATGCTCTTTGTTTTCTTTCTTTGTATTTTTCTTCTTTATTTGTCATCTTATCGGTCTACATACTAAATCTATTTACTGTTAGGCAATGTTCACACGGCTTATCCAGGGCGTAAATGCGGGGACGGATTTCACCCGCAATTACGGCGTGTGCTCTACAGCAGGGGCGGGGCGGAATAGATATTCATTATCCACGTATTGTGTGAGCGGGGAGAGAAGACGAAATCCATAGTTCTCTATGAGAACTGTGGATTACCTTAATGACTGGGACGGATTTTACCCGTATTTCGTGCAGTACGGCGTGAAATACGGAACGAAATCCGTCCCAAAATAAGCCGTGTGAACATAGCCTTAGGGCTTGTCCCCACGGCCGGTTTTTCAGCCGGTTTTGCATTTTGAAAGCTTTTTGTAAATCGGCTGACAAGCTTTTACACGGGCCTCTATGGAAAACATGCGAAGCGGCCCCCACCGCACGAATTTTCCCCCGGACGATTTTTTAGACCGCCGACGGTCCAAAAATATTGAACATGTTCATTCTTCCGAACATGAACATTTCTATGGGAAGGTGGAGGGCTTGAATCGGTAAACCGCAGAGAAAAGCCACCACCCTGCGGCCGTGTACAGAGCAAATACCGGAGGGATAATCCGACCGGTATTTGCTCTTTGCTGTGGGGACATGCCCTTAATTATTTGATTATCATATAGTGCTCTCTGTTCTGGTGTTGTTTGTCCATCATGTGCTCAATTTTAAAAAAATATATTTTTAATATTATGATGTAAATAAAATTGGATTTTTTTTAAAATAAATTGTGATTTGGTTTATTATTTTGGTCTTGCACCGTTTTGTTTTGTAGGTTATGTAATAAACTAAAGCAGCAGCACGAGGAGCAATAATGAAAGGTATAAATAATACCATCAATGTAAAACAAGAAAGAGAAAAACATATATGGCTCACCCATATAGGAGCAGAGCATTCCCGATTTGTCACAATCCGGCGAGCGGAAGGTGGATCCTCTGGTTACCACAAGGAGTTGGCGTACCCTACGCCAGGGAGCAGGGTCTAAGGGGCCCCTTGTATTCACCGAAGCCTGCCGCAAGGCAGGACGGATTTTGCCGCAGGGAAACCCCCAGGTCGCTACCCCCAAAGTAGGATCCGGCAGTAATAGCCGAAACCGGAGATGTAGACACCAAGAAAACAGGAACGGTGTGCGGAAGACGAAGGTCAGCACAACAGACGAAGACTGGAACACATATGGAGAGACAAGAGAGTTCGCTAGGGAGCGTCACTAGTGCACGGACACCAACAACTGGGCGCTGACGGCAGGAAGAGGAATCTCTGTAAAGCCCGTGTCCGAACGCCATAAAAGGAAAAGGAATACCTGTGGTGTACTGGCCCTTTAACCCCTTAAGCCGAACGCCTGAAAGTAGTTAATGACCAGAACATTTTTTTAGTTTTTGCCTCCTCGTGTTTCAACAGTTGTAACTTTTTTATTTTTTCAGTGACGCAGTGGTTTGAGGCCTTGTTTTATTCGAGACAAGTTGTACTTTATGGGGGAATAGTTTAAGTTCACTTATAAATAATTGCAGTATTTTTTTTATTTAAAAAAAAAAAATTTTTTGTTTTTTTATTATTTTTTTTACACCATTCACATTTCACTCTTAATAACTTGTTAGATTAATTCTACAGGTTATTACGGTCGTGTGGATGCCAAATATGTGTAGGTTTTTTTTTGTGTGTAATTTATGCACAATTATTTTTTATTAAATATTTATTTTTATTTTATTCTTTTTTTATTCTTTTTATTTACACTTTTTATGGTTTTTTTTACTTTTTTTTTTTTACTCCCATGAAGGGAGAACTGTTTAACATTTTTTTAATTTTTATTTTATTTTTTTCACTTAGTATTGTATTAGCATTTTTCTTATATGCTAATACATTCTAATCTGTGTCAGTCTGACACAGGCAGTGATTAGGACAGCACAAAGTGCGTCCTAGTCACTGGCTTAGTACACAGACAGCTCTGGGTCTACTCTAGGTCCTCAGGGCTGACTGTGCAGCCGCTCCCCGGGCTCTGTCGGGTCACCGGGTGTTCCGATCACCCGACAGAGCAGGGTTGCTGCAGACGAACGTCCCGCACCAGCCGACGTCTAAAGTCGGCAAGCGGTCGTTAAGGAGTTAAAAACAGGAATGCTGCTCGCGCGCCCCTAGTGGCCGGCTGGGATAGTGCAGGCAGAGGCAGGAGAAGTCACAGCAGCGCGCCGCTCGAGGAGAAAGCAGGACGGGACTGGGTAAGTAGACACGGCGGGAGACGCGTGCGGCCGCGGTCCGGGTGTCGGACCGCAGCGCACAGTGTGACACTGGTGGTAACTGCTCATGCACGGTAGGAACATTGTCGGCTCACGGCCTCAGACTTGCTTCAAACTATAGACTTGGGGCGACGTCTGAAAATTGGCGTCGCCGCGGCATCTGGTATACCTTGCATAGTGAACTTAATGTGCCTTAAAATGCACATTGTGCAATTGAGGTGCAAAGCGTATCATTGCTAATGTGTGTAATGTGCCTCAATAGACACAGTGCGTTATGGAGGCTTACAGCGTATCATTGCTACTATATTTAATGCGCCTTTTTAGGCGCATTACAATGTGTCGTGCCCAGAGTATAATGCGCCTAGTTTTGGTATATTACAGTTCATTTATATTGAGAATATGGTGTCAAAAGTTTTTTTTGCCGAAACATGCACCAAAACTATGGCGCATTGGTATTGGGATATGTTGCCCTTAATATCCAGCATGTAATAAGACAGTTTTATTACATGCTAGATATTAAGCCTATAGTTTGATATAAATAATACCGCCATATATCAGGGAACCCCACATAGCAGAGCTGGAGAGAAGAAAGCCACCAATGACTTGTTCCCTACAAAAAGGAACAATGTTTTTGTCCCTGAATGGGGCTCCTCAGCCTCTTAGCCCTAAAGCAGTCACTGTGGTTGCTATGTCTATAGTTACCCATAGGTATTCCCATTTTATCGATCGCCTTTAAACATGTAGGCAGAGGTAAATAAAGACTATTACCAAATACATTGCTTTCTGATTTTGCTTCCCTTCAGAATTAGACCACTCCTTATCCCCTCTCTCTCTCTGCATCCCTGGTCAGGATGGTCACTCCCCGCGGTGTCTTATCAGCAGCACAGGAACTTGTTTTTGTTTGTTACTAACAAACCTTTAGAGCTCTGTAGCCTTCTGCCCTGCTGTTTAAACTCTTCCATCACTAATGTCCTTGCAACAGGCTCATCTAGGAATAACAGAGCAGTTAGATTGTCTTTGTTGCCCATAGAAACCAAGCAGAGCTCATAGCAACCAATTAGAGCCCATAGCAGCCAATCAGAGCTCATAGCAATTAGAGCTCATAGCCACCAATCAGAGCTCATAGTAACCAATCAGAGCCATAGCAAACCAATCAGAGCCCATAGCAACCAATCAGAGCCCATAACAACCAATCAGAGCTAACCAATCAGAACCCATGGCAACCAATAAGAGCTCATGGCAACCAATCAGAGCTCATAGCAATCAGAGCCCATAGCAGCCAATCAGAGCTCATAGAACCAAATCAGAGCCCATAGCAGCCAATCAGAGCTCATAGAACCAAATCAGAGCCAATAGAAACCAATCAGAGCCCATAACAACCAATCAGAGCTCATAGACCAAAATCAGAGCTTATAGAAACCAATCAGAGCACATAGCAACCAATCAGAGCTCATAGAACAAAATCAGAGCTTATAGAAACCAATCAGAGACCATAGCAACCAATCAGAACCCATAGCAACCAATCAGAGCTCATGGCAACCAATCAGAGCCCATAGCAACCAATCAAAGCTCATAGCAACCAATCAGAGCTAATCTTTTATTCTTCCATCACACTCTATGAAATTAAAGCTCAGCTCTGATTGGTTACTATGGGCTATGATTGTTTGCTATGAGCTCTGATTGGTTGATATGGGCTATGATTGGTTGCTATGGGCTCTGATTGGTTGCTATGGGCTCTGATTGGTTGCTATGGGCTCTGATTGGTTGCTATGAGCTCTGATTGGTTGTAATGAGCTCTGATTGGTTGCTATGAGGTTGGATTGGTTGCTATGAGGTCGGATTTGTTGCGATGGGCTCTGATTGGTTGCTCATGGCTCTGATTGATTGCTATGAGTCCTGATTGGTTGCCATGAGCAACAAAGACAGTTTTAGTTTCATACATAAGGTCCTAAACATATTTTAACTTCACTTTTTGGGAAAAGTCCTTTAATAGTTAAAAGCTACTTGTAGAACATCACCTCAGTCAACAGGCTTGAAATGGGTTTCCCGCTGAGAAAGTAGAGGCTGCTAATGCACAATAATCACCCTCTCAAAATTTAGAACTTCATTAGGGAAAATACTTGAAAATGGAGGAAGATTAATGTATCCACAACATGAGTGACTACTAAAGAGCGTTATAGATTTCTGTGTAGGAAAAAAGCAAATTAAAAGGCTTTTTCTGTCAGAGGCTAAATATCGTAATCGCGCAGGTTTAACGTCACCAATTGACATCTAAATAAGAGGAGACAAGACTGTCAGCTGAGGGCCACACTTCATTTTGATTAACGACCAGGATGACAAGGGCAGTAAAACAGAGGACGGGAGCATTCAGCCATTGTTAGGCTGGGTCTACAAAGCAAATGTCAAAATGGCGTCCAAAATTTGCCAGCATTTACCGCAGCAGGACCACGGTTTTTGGCATGGATTTGCGCAAAAGTCGCGGTTGGTTTTCGGATTTACCATCGGCCCCATACATTCAATGTATGGAAATCCGACAACATTCCTGCGGAATCCTGCGGAATCCACAACACGTTGCAGATTCCGCCGTATTTTAAAACTGACCGGAAAAATTCCATCCTGTGTAGACTACAGCAGATTTTTCATTGATTTTTCATTGACTTTACATTAGATTTAGTATTTAGAATTTGCCGAAAATCCGACTGTACCAAGTGCTGTGCAGACCGCAATAAAAAATCTGTGCTGTAGTCTACACAGGACGGATTTTTTCCGGTCGGTTTTAAAATCCACCGGATTCTGGTGGATTTTCAAACCTGTCGGATCTTCCGTAGGATCATCGTCGGATTCTCATACATTCAGGGGGACATGTATTAAAACTGTCTAAGGTCTAAGACTTTCTTTGTTGCCCATAGCAACCATTTTGAGCCCCTCTCTCATTTTTTCAGAGCACTACATGAAATGAAAGGGGCGCTCTGATTGGTTGTGATTGGTTGCTATGGGCTCTAATTGGTTGCTATGGGCAACAAAGAAAGTCTTAGACTAAGACAGTTTTCATACATGTGGCCTTCAATGTACGGGGCCAATAATGTTAAAATGCCATCGGATATTTAACGGTCAAAATTTTAAATGAAATTTTTTTTAAAATTTTAAATT
>JAODAL010049213.1:0-28348 GCA_025379985.1 Phyllomedusa bahiana
TTTATCGGGGCGAATACTCCACTGACGGATAGTACACAGTATGCTGCATCATCTAGGTATGTAGTGGTAATATATAGGGGTTTAGATTGCATAATTTTAGATAGTCTAGTAAAAGTTATGTTTTAACAGGGATTATAATTTGCAGTGATATATAAGCTCCTGTACTGCTAATAAGACACACCTGGTTACCATCTCAGCCAGGGCTTCTAGAGCGTAGAGAGGTGGTTGGTAACTAGAAATGCATATGTACACAAGCATGAGATAAGAACCGTTTTAACTCTCAAATAACTAAATCAGAATAGCAATATACTAGTTATTAATAATACTCTATATTTACCATTGCCTACATGCTTGAAGCAAATGAATGAAATGGGAATACTCCTTTAATCAGTACCTATCACCTCCACACAAACACACAAAAAATAACAGTAGATGAAAATTTTCCAATGCATATCATTAGAAAATCAGATGGTTTACCTCAGTATTACAGGGGAACAGATTTTACTTTCACTTTCTTAGGTGTAGATCTTTATCTAGCAGAATTCCTTCTGTTGGGAGACACCAACTGTGCAGGGGGGAGCTGAGTATATAACTGTTTGTACAGGGTAATCTGAGTCTCTCACTACATACAGTGCAACAGGCACAGCACACTGAGAACATAGTGTGGCAGGGTTTACAGGCATCTAAATTACACTGCTGCTAGTGTTATATGCAGCACAGAAAGAGCAACCCAGAGATTACCAGTGTGCTCATTATGTAGACTTCCTGGCTCCCCCTTTCACAGTGGACATTCCGAGCTAAGAATCAGTTACCTTGATGGATCACTATGTTGACAGCTCTATGAAACTGTCAGGTGCAGACTTGGCCCGACTTCAGTCCTGTCTTACGGCATGTTCACACAGGATTTTTTTAGATACATGTTTGGGTACATTTTTCGTACCCAAAAATGGACCCAAACATGTATATAACAATGCTCAGTGAGATTTACATTGATTTCAATGTAAAACACGTATCATCATTCAGACGATACGTGTTTTACATACATGTTTCAGATGCGTTTAACGGATCCAATCAAAAAACTGACATGTCAATTCTTTATCCGTTTTACGCATCAAACACCCTATTTAAAACTATAGGGTCTGTTTCAGCTGCACAAAAAAACGTATTGAACACACACCGCACTTTGGGTACATGTTTGGATACATTTTACGCAGCGTTTTCAATACATTTTTCGGATTGAAAAATGCATTGAAAAACAGTGTGAACTGACCCTTAAAGGAACAGTACTTATTTTTAAGGATGGAATTACAGGTGAGATGCTTTGATTTTCCTAGTGATGCATACTTATGGAAGTGTTTGTATTTTAGTTTCCTGTTACTTCATGAGGTTTCCCTGGAAATGATAGGTCCTCTTTAAGCTTTGACTATCTTAGTTTTCCTGAGAAAAAGCATCCCAAAAGTCCCAAACAAACCTACAAAACAAAGAATCGTTACTGGTTCCTTTTTTTTCCTTTTCTTTAAAGTAATTTTAGATCTACTCTTGGTTATGACTAAAATTGCATAAAAATTCTTGTAAATTCAACATACTGCATGAGCATCTTTAAAGGGTTTTTTCCATGAAGTAAAAGTGACGTGGGAAGTTGAAAAATTAAATAACAAACATTTTCACCATTCATGATTATTAAAAATTCTGCACCGTTTTCGTTTTAGCTGCTCCTTTATTTATCCATTGTTTACATCTCGTCTCCAGGTGATTCGACCAGGGCTGAGAGCTCCTCACTCCTGGTCGCACATGCTCAGACATCACCTCTCTTCTCAGGTAGCTACTGAGTGTTCAAACCCCGGGTGCTGTCATTCTACTCCTGTCCTTTGGACTAGTTAGTAATAAGTCAAAAAGTGCAAGAAAAAAACAAAAGAAACCTCAATCAGGTATGTGCATTAATAAAGAGGAAAAAAAAAATCCACAGGTTAAGTTCCTGCAGGGATTTGAACCAAGGACCCTTGTGCTGTAAAGCAAAAATGTTACCTCTGAGCTACAGTGTAGCTACTTACAATTCTATACATAAACAGACTTTTCTTTCACTAGAGAGAGGAAAGGCCTGGTGATGTCATCCTGCAGGGTCACATGATATGCAATTGAAACAAATCACACACGCCCCCTTCTGAGCGCACAGCGCTGAAGAGCTGGATACAGGAGGTATGAAATGAGATTGTGGCAAAACCCCTTTAAGTTTATAAACCGGTACAGTGAAAAATGATAGAACAGTGTTTTTTCAATACATGTTGCTACAGTTTTCATAATACAAAGTAAAACATTAAAAGTATAAAAAAACACAAACATCACAATGTAGCTATGATAAAAATGTGTAGTATTTTAAAGGATAGCCTCAGCCATAGCTGCATCAGGTCTTCTGTATGAGGCTGCTGCTAATAGTTTAAACAAACAGCTGTCAGATTATTTGGATATCACTGACATATCTGACACTCAAGATTTCTTACAAGCAGAATGTTTAAACGGTTATCATTTTACTGTCAAGTCCTCCTAAGGATTCCACAGCAGTCAACCTCGCTAAAGCCTTTTGCAGAAGATCAACCAAAAATATAAAATTCTGACTTTTTTTCAATAAGATCATCAGCACAAGTCTGCTTTCCGTGCCAACCTGCATGCCCACGCGCAATATTGTCCTACCAAGGTACTTTTGGAGGCTTGGATAGGCTCTAAAAAAATAATACACCTTAAAGGTCCTGCACAAGATAACCCCATTTGTTTTTTAACTTTGCGGCTCGTCACTTGTCACTAGAGTCTATATCTAATGGGTTGATTGTCTTAGACCTTCATGATTACATATCCTGTATGTCCATTTTTATAATAAATGCATGATAAACCGATTGGGCCGATCCTCGTACTATCCCTCCGGGACTATGGACTCAGAATGAGGAGATCACTTGATTCCACTAACACTTGAGTATACTACCCTGTATTTTATGTATTTACATTTCGTGAAGTGCATTATTTTAGCTTCGATTTTGTATGGAATAAATAGAGTTTTTAAGGACATTTGAACAAAGAATGTTTATGACCTATTACATATATTGAAGTGATAAATGGTGAAGATGAAGAGCTTCCATATAGGTCACAGGTAGTACTTTTAGTGGCGACTTATAATGTAAGAAACCAATTGGGGGGGGGCCATCTTGCCTCAGTTGCTTTGAATGGCATTTAACCTTCATCCTACCAGTTGGGGTCCATTTGGACCCCATGCAGATAACCGCTTGGGCTACTCTTGGGTTATTGTGTTTGACAGTTTGGCGTTTCAGGAGATTGTTTGCTAGACCCTCTCAGGTCATGCATGTGGTTTATTTTTCCAACCAGACTTTAGGTCCAACAAGACCCCAAGCTGAATGTTGTTCGCTTGGGCCTTTGTAGCTGCGTCAGATTGGCACTGTTGCTGTTCAAATGTTTTTCAGTGATTCTTGACCAAAGAATCTTGCAGTAGTTTATTATTCTACAGTATAATTAATTGCTCAAAATGGTCTGAAATCTATTCTATGTCACATTGTAACCTCTCTGGGTTTCCGCAACTGTAAAGCAATAATTTGTACTCAAAGTTTACGATGTCCGAGTGCCTGAACTCTTTGGGAGCCGTAATTAAAAGTCTACAATTTAGCTTCTTTATTATTTATTAGCTCATGTTATGACTATTTCAGCAGAATTCAGTTTTAGAATGCCTGTTGGTTTAAACAGTTATTGATGGCATTCTATATCTTTCAGAATGCAAATAAATTGACAAGACAGATCAAAAATGGGGTCCTTTCAGACCCCAGCTGGTGAGCAATGTATAGTAAATATGTTGGTAGGATGAAGGTTAAAGGGTTTTGCCAAGAAGTGAGTTCCTTACCTAACAGGCTGATACTCCTCTCTTGAGGCTTGAAAAAAGGGGCGTTCTGTTTCTGTGTTTAAAAAAAACAGTACCTCCTCTGTGATGTCATCACTCCACCACCCATGCACATTCCTGATACTCAGTCTCTGTAATTGAGCAAACATTGTTTTGCTAATCCACAGGGATAACTGTATTGTGCAGAAGCTATATGCATTTTATTTCTTTTATTTCTCCCTCTTATTTGCTCAGGAAAGAAGATAAGCTCAGCAGGCAGCCTTCTTTCATTCTTTCAGGAACAGCTGCAGGAGGAGAGGGAGGGGGCTGAGCAGAGAGCCAGGGAGAGTCTGCATGTTTAATCAGATAATTACATTACAACCAGTGGATTCTCTATACAAAAGAGACAGGATCTTTCTCCCTAGTCCTTTCAAAGCTCTTTCATGTTCCCTGCCATCAGATAAGAATTGCAAACAACACAAGTGAGGCCAGAGCAGCTCCTGTCAGCTCCTGGTTTTGTTTAATGTAAACTGTCAGGAAACCAAGGGCATGTAAGTCAGGCTGTAGCTCTCAGAGGCTTCACTTTTTTTGATGACATATATTTAGAAAAGTGATTAAATACCCATTTTTGAGGATCCCACGTCAACATTACATCGTGGCAAAACCCCTTTAATGATATGCTTTACAACAGCCTCTTGGAGTACAGGAACCTGTAAAATTGAATTGTTCATTGACTTTTATATAAGAGTGTTGTGTGAGTACTCTGTGAGCTGAGTAGGGATCACTGTGCAGCGAGGGGAGGGAAGCTTAAATATTACCTTTTGTTTTCTATGGGAGGGTGTTGTGGGCATGCTCTGGGACCTGTGTAGAGATCATTGTGCAGGGACAGGAGGAGGATTAAACATCACATGTTGACTTAAATGGGAGAGTGTTGTGGAAATGCTTTTTAACCTGTGTAGAGTTCACTGTGCAGGGACAGGAGGAGGACTAAACATCACCTTTTGACTTCTATGGGAGAGTGTTGTAGGCATGTTCTGTGACCTGTGTAGAGATCATTGTGCTGGAACGGAAGTGGAGCTTAAACATCACCATTTAACTTCTATGGGAGAGTGTTGTGGGAGTACTTTGTGAGCTGAGTATGGATCACTGTGCAAGGAGGGGAGGGAAGCTTAAATTTTACCTTTTGGCTTCTATGGGAGGGTGTTGTGGGCATGCTCTGGGACCTGTGTAGAGATCATTGTGCAGGGACGGGAGGAAAGCTTAAACATCACCGTTTGACTTCTATGGGAGAGTGTTATGGGCATGCTCTGTGACTTGTGCAGAGGACACTGTGCATGGAGGGGGAGAAGGAGGCAAACTATCCCCAACATTGATTATCTTGTGTTATCTATGTTACCTTTTTTTATAATCCTGACATTGATTATAATGAGAAGACTACTAAGAAATTATCTTTATAGAGCAGGAAATTTAAAACTAATATAATGGTCAGACTGAACTTATAATGAGCTTAGTGTGCCCTTACCATAAAATCAGACATGTCTACTTTTGTGTTACTGGAAGATGTCTAAAGAACCGCAGTCCGCCACTCTCTAGGCACAGCACTATGACGAGGATTTGTTTAAAAGTGGAGAACTCATTTTGGTTTATCTATTTTACTGATAGGATCTCTGACCTTTTTGAGTTTTTTTCTGTATCTGTGATTCCACAGTCATAGTATTCAGCATGCCCTTTTTCTAATTTTATTCAATAGGATTTTCAGTCCTATCTGGATGGTAGGATCAATCACACTTTTCTTCCTACTGTACCATGCACAGACACGTAAATGTGTAATGAGGTTTTCTCCATTGACAGGCTTTGTTATAACAGGAAGCAAATAATTATATAAAAATGATCATTTTACAATGCCTATGTGCTCTCACCCTTATTTTATATGTTGAAAAAGCAATTTTTAGTTAGTTTGCTCTTTTAGAATATATTGTAAAAAGTATTGCACTTTGGATTCAGGTTTACAATTAAATGTGTCATGATCATGCCCAGCAGACCCCCAGCTGTGGGCTCTGGCCGCCGGCCATGGCCGTTGCGGCGAAAACCATGTTGATGCCTTGTATTTGTTTTACCAGTGTGAACTTGGTCTATTTCTCTGTGTGCTTGATTGATTCCTGGCCAACGCCCATGGCCAGGAACCTTTCAGCACACTCTTAGTTAACCTGGTTGCTTTTGAGTGACAGCTCTGATCTTCTGCCCGATCTTGTGTTCTCTTTCTCTGTTCCCTATATAAGGATTCAATTCCCTTTCTGCCTTGCCTGCTATATGCTCTGTTCATCTGCCTATAGTTCACCTGTTTTTCATATTGATCCTCCTTTGTTTTTTGACTCTTGCTTGGACCCTGGTTACTATCTTATCTCTTGTGTCTTTACTGCGCTGCCCGTTCGTTGCTGACTCAGCCTGTCGGACCTCTCTTGCTTGTTCAGTGTTGGTTCATCTTCGTCTGGTGTCTCACTTGGCTCAAAGTAGACCTCAGTCTTCTGGTTGGGGCCGACCTAGTAAGGAGTCGGGTATCCCAAAAGGCAGGGACAGAGGTTGGGACCAGCGTCAGGGCCTCACTCTGTGTCTCCATGTGCGTCCCTGACAGTCCCTAAAAAAATGCAACCCAAATTTCAGCAACTCAGTTCAGGTCAACTGAATTTTGAAGGAATTCTTGAAACACTTGTCCCTAATCCTAACTCAGAAATTTAGGGTTAGTGCTAAGGACAGAAAAATCGGACATCGTTTACTTAAAAACACAAACAAAAGGTCATACTTACAGCTCAATGGTTGGACAATAAACTGTTCCCAGTAGGATGCCAATATAAGTCCCAGTGCTACCTGGGAGAAATTTAAAAGGTGCAGATGAAAAATCATCCATGAGGGAGGAGGGTGGGCAATTGCCCAGTAAAAAACATTGGATAAGAATCAGTTCGCACAAATGCAAGAATACTTATAAACAACCACTCACACACCTGCTATCCATAAGGGGAGTGATTACTAGTATTACAGTTGTGTATATATATATATATATATATATATATATATATATATATATATATGTCACGGATGCACCTGCGACCCTCTTTCCCGGGTCACGGGCACATCCGTGCCCCATGCCGAGCGGCGCTGCGACCTGCATGTCGGGTCGCGGGCGCGCTCATTCCTCTGCCTGTCCCCTCGTGGACTTACCCGGCCACGCTCCTGCTGCAGCTTCTGTCCCGCGGCGCGCGGCCCCGCTCCCTAGGGCGTGCGCGTGCCGGCGGTGTTAAATTTAAAGGGCCAGCGCACCGGTAATTGCCTATTGCCGGTCGCTGCCCCTATTTAAGCCTGCCTCTTCCTGGCTACCCTGCCAGATCTTTAGCCTTTGCCTGCCAGCTACCCTGCCAGCCTTTGCCTATAGAGAAAGCGTACCTGAAGCTTAGTTCTGATTATTGTGTACCATACCATTTGTCTCCGTCCCTCGACTAAGAGTCTTGCCGCCTGCCCTGACCTTCCTGCCTGTCCACGACCACGAACCATTGCCACCTGTCCTGACCTTCTGCCTGTCCCCGACTACGAGCCTGCCTTCCGATTTTGTACCACGCTACACCTCGGCTGCCTCCGCAAGCAAGTCACGTCAGAAGTAGCGACCTGGTAGACTCCCGCCGCAGCAAGTCCATCCCGCTTTGCGGCGGGCTATGGTAAAAACCGGGACCTACTTAGATTCCGCTCCCTGGCGTGGCGTCCAGAGGATCCACTACCGCCAATCGTGACAATATATATATATATAGTATATATAGGGGCCAGTTATACAGTTTCATATGGCTCCATGCTGACTTACAACCAACTGATGATGCCATGCCCTCACTATGCATATTTCAAGTGTCCAGCACAAAATACTGACACCTTCTGCTCCCCAATATGACAGGGCAAAACTACATATTGGAAATATATCAAGTATGAAATATTAGTTGATATATTGGTCAATATATTCACAAGCTTGCAACCTGTGTCAAGTGTTCTCATAATCCCCGTTCGATACACAAGCCTTACTGAGAATTTACAGAAAAGAAAAATCACATAAAAATGAGACATTATCTATTTAAAAACACAGACATAAAGGTCAAACTGACAGCTCCATGGCTGAAATATTAGGGCTAAGACCACAATTAGGGGTTAGGCTTAAAGGGGTTGTCTCATCTCAAAGTTTCATAGGATGCATGAATGAAATAATGCTGCTTAGCTCTGTCACTTTCTGGTCAAGCTGTCTGTAATTAGCATATGAGCTCCAGACTTCTCTGTTTATTGGTCTAGATTAGTTAAATTACCTTCTCTGAGGTCCAGAGAAGCTTCTGAGCTAATGTAAACAGTAGAGTAATTAATCTTTTGTCTGAAAGATCAGATAACACACAAGCTCTCACACTGCAGGCTGCAACCTGTGTGATGATGTTACTCCCTGCTATCAGATAGAACAAACAGCAGGGGAGAAGGAGTACACAGGTTGGTCACTTGGGAAACCTGAGAGCCCTCAGAAGGTGATAATATCTTTTGTAGCTCCTTAACAAAAAATATAAACAAAGCAATATATTTGGAAAACGTCTTCATTTAGTGTTCCCTACATTTTGAAAGCTATTCTTTGTAGTGAGGCAACCCCTTTAAGGATTTGGGTTTGGGACCATTTTTGGGAGGACAAGACTTTTTGATCGCCTTTAAATCCATTTTTTGCTAGTGGGGTGAGGAAAATACTGCAATCCTAGTAGTTTTTTATTTTATTATTTTTAACAGCTCACTGTGCAGTAGACATGATATGTTAGTTTTCTTCCGTGGGTCAATACGATTATGGCGATAACCAATTTATATAGTTCTTTTATGTTGTAGCACTTTTAAAAAAGTGTTTTTAATGTGTAAATCAATATTTATGCCTCGCTTTATCTCCTGATAGTCATAAATTTTTTCTTTTTCTTTGGCGTTTATATTACTTTTTATTACTTTTATTTCCTTTTATGTGCTGTCGCATGAGCGAAAATTGAAAAATTGTCACTTTTTTTATGGCATTCGTGGTGCAGGTTAAACAATGTTACTGATTTATACGCTTAGTCATTTTGCACCCAGCGATACCAAATTATTTATTTTTGGTGTTTGTAAAGGGAAAAGAGCAATGTGTGTGATTTTATTTTTTTGTGTTTGACGACCAGGCATAGTGATGTGACAGGCAACCCGAAAGCCTTGGTTAGGCTTCTGGGGTTTTAGGGAGAGCATCAGCACCCTGTGATCGCAGACAGAGGGAGCTCCCTCCCTCAGTCTTCCCCTTAGCTGCCCTGGTCATCTAGGGGGAGTTTAAGGGGTTAATCGGCTGCGTCCAGAGTGAACTCCAGTCGTTGCTGACAGAGGGCAAAGGGCCAGATGTAATATACAGGTGGTTCCATGCTCTGATCATGTCCATTTGTGGCAACACGTTCACGCACAAGATGTATGGGTACATCCAATGTCTGGAAGGGGTAACTCCTTAAAGTGGTTGTCTCAATACAAAGAATAGCTTTCAAAATCTAGGGAACACTAAATGAAGACATTTTCCAAATACATTGCTTTGTTCATCTTTTTTTTGATAAGGAGCTACAAGTGATATTATCACCTTCTGAGGGCTTTCTAGTTTCACAAGTGACCGACCTGTGTACACCTTCTACCCTGCTGTTTGTTCTATCTGATAGCAGGGAGTGATGTCATCACACAGGTCACACAGCACAGAACTTCGGACAGTGAGCTTGTGTGTTATCTGATCTTTCAGACAAAAGACCATAATTATTCAACTGTTTACATTAGCTCAGAAGCTTTTCCTGTCCTTGTAGGAGGTAATTTAACTAATCTAGACTAATAAACATAATAAACAGAGAAGTCTGAATACATGGAGCTCATATGCTAATTACAGACAGCTTGACCAGGAAGTGACAGAGCAAAGCAGCATTATTTCATTCATGCATCCTATGAAACTTTGAGATGAGACAACCCCTTTAATGATGCAGCCGTTTTCTGATTTTTTTTCCCCCACTTTCCAAGAACCGTGACTTTTTTTTTATTTTTCCGTCTACATAGCTGTAAGACGGCTTGTATTTTGCACAATGTACTTTTTAATAGTGCTATAGACCATACCATATAATGTACTGGGAAACCCCAGAAATATTCTATGTAGGGTAGGAAGTGAAAAAAACGCAATTACGACACAGAGGTTTCATTTTTATGGAGTTCACTGTTCTGTAGAAATCACAAATTGCCTTTAGTAGTAGGTCAGTATGATTCTGGCCAAATTTGTAGAGCTTTTGCTAGGTTTTAGTACTTTGAAAAAATTAACTTTCTCTAGTTTTTTAAATTTGTGCTGTAGCACCATTTTCTGGGGCCAATAACTTTTTCGTTTATCCATTTATGAACCCAAGTGAGGGGTTGTTTTTTTGCAGACTGAAGTTTTTACTGGCATACATTTGAGTTTTTAAGCAATTTTTTTTGTGTAATCATGAAAAAAAAAAAACTTTTGCCATTGAGAGCCGATTTCATACACCCTTCATGGCGCCACCACATAAACTTACAGCGCAGAGCATGAAGTGGTCAGATAAAAGAATTTATTATCCAGTGGCATTGCTTGCACCATATTCCAGGGGCATCTACTAGTGTCCTAGTCAGCAATCTCAATTTTCAATTTCAAAATCTCTTAAAGGAGTTGGCCCATTTGAGAAAGATTCAATTAGAAAGGGAGGAGCAATAAAAAATAATGAAAAAAATGGTTCTTACATAGCTGTCCCAAAATGCTGCCTCTCCAGATCTGACATGCTCCCTAGCTATCCGCTCTTCGTCACTTTTGGGTTTTTATCCTCAGGTGAGATTTGCACTCTGTTCACAAACAAAAAAGTTAAGCCACTTTGCATGTCAGGACCAGAACCTAAAAGTGAAGAGGAACAAATCACCGGGGAGGTCTTGAACAGCAGTGGAGGGGGGCAGGTAGGTAAGTATCATTTTTACTGGTCTGTCCACCTTGGCTCCATTTAAATAAGAGTTTTTTTCAAGTGGACAACCCCTTTAACCCCCGTTGCTATCTATGGCAACAGTGCAAGAGTTATATGTTGAGGAGTGGAGGGCCTGGAACTTGGAATAGTTGACCATCCTATTTGGTTTACAATATGATGGCATCAAAATATGAAATGCGAAGGAACAGGGGTAGTTCTATGTTATCCCATTGTTATGAGATGTGTAGCATGGGTGCCATTAACATATATTCTGGTGTAAGGTTTTAAATATGGATAAAAAGCAGTTTTGAATATGCGAGAAGGGAAAGCGCACTTAAAGGGGTCTTGCCACCATGTAATGTTGACGTGGGAACCTCCAAAATGGGTATTTAATCACTTTTCTAAATATATGTAATTAAAAAAAGTGAAAACTCTGAGAGCTACAGCATTTCTCAACCCCCCTTGGTTACCACAAAGCTTCCCCTAGTCACGACCCAGGAGCTGAAAGGCCACGCTTGCATGAATCACTTCTTATCTGATGACAGGCAGAATGAATGGTCTTTTAAGGCACCGGGTAGCAATATGTTTTCTTTTGTATACAGAATAACTAGCTGTAGTGTTATTAGATCCCTGCTTTATCTGATGAAGAAGCTTTCAATCTGCTGTGTAGAATAGGTGTTCTCTTTTGTATACAGAATTCACAAGTTATAGTTTGATTATTTGAGTGAACATGTCACAGGATCGGTTATGCAGGCTCTGTGCTCTGGCTGTGTGTGTCTCTGTCAGCTCGTGATTTGTTTACATTACATAAGCTGCTTAGCAGATAAGGTTTCTCCTGACAGTGCCGTGTATGAGCCCGTGTCTCGCTGTATTGAATCCACTGTTGTACTGTTTATTAGTTCACTTAAGTTTTGAGACGCTCCCTTTGGATTCCTCACTCCCCCCTCCCCTCTCCCTCTCTCCCCTGCAGCTTCATGACTCAGCGTGATTTGTTGACATCTTGCTCTCATACTGAACGGAGGTCAGTACTTGGTCTGGTGGCAAATCCCCTTTAAAGAGAACCTGTCACATAGATTATGCCCCCCTTGCTGAGGACAGCACAAGCTAGTGTCAGACCTGCTGTTCCCAGCGCTGTGTCCCTTATTCTGTAAGATGCAGCAGTTTTCGTGTATTTAATGCTCAAATCTGCAGTTTTCAGCCAGAAGAGTCATTCGAAGAGTCCTTCAGAGTGTCAGTTGTTTTCAAATCCTGCCCACCTGAGGCTAGCCCCGCCCACTTCAACTGACAAACCTATTACTTTGAATAGGTAGAAACATGTGAATAACTGCCAGTGGACGGAGCTAGTATTTGGTGGGCGGGGCTAACACCTACTCATGAATAAGATTTGAGGGGTAAATGCTCTAAAACTGCTGCATCTTACAGAATAAGGGGCACAGTGCTGGGAACAGCAGGTCTGTCACTAGCTTGTGCTGCCCTCAGCAAGGGGGCACAACCTATGTGACAGGTTCCCTTTAACCACTGAACCAGTCTTCTAGGTAAAGTTAAAGTTTCCTCATTATCAGAAATATTTTAGTGCAGTACACTATAGATTCCCGACGTGCTTTGATTATTTTGCTTTGTTCCACATGATCCCAGGAAAATCAAATGTAAAGTTTGCTTTGTGAAATCATCTCATGGATATTCATTAGGATTGATACATAATTTAGCAGTTTTCTCTATATGCCTACAACTCATTGACCTATAATGTGATCTTCCATACGCTAAGAGTGATTGATCGAAACCCCTTCTGAATAATAAGCATCCCCTCATAAGCCTATAAGAAGCTTCATGAAAAACCAGCTCAACGAGACACTTAAACCTAACACATCGTTTAATGGATTACTACCAAGAGTATATATTATAGGCTAATATTGATTTAAACTCTTGCATGCTGACAGATGCTTTTCAAGGGGACCTGTCACTTATTTTAATTAAAATATTCATATATGGAAGAAAAACAGAAGATCTACGGAAACGGAGCTTTCTTATTATGGGCTCTCCTGACCTAGTAAGTAGGGAGTCACCGTCCAGTCACAAGTAAGTATGTAGACATTGTCTAATCACATGATAAATAGGAAAGTATTATGCAGTCATATGATATGGAGGAGCCATCACCTGAGTCGTATCACTTGATAGGTAAGTATTGCACTCACTAGATATGGGTGGTGGATTCTACTTACCCAGCTGAGGATTTGATTACCATGCATCGAATGGAAGCGAGGTGAGCGATCCTTCACTCTGCATTATTTGCTTTTACTCGACATGCAGTTTTACTCAGCAGATCGATTTACAACAATACCCAATTTGTATATTTTTTATGTTTTACTGCTTTTACACAATAAAAACACTGTTATTCAAAAGGAAAACATGTTTTTGCATCTCCATAGTCTGAGAGCCATAACTTTTTTATTTTTCTGTGTACGGAGATGTGTAGGGTCTTGTTTTTTGCCGGATGAGTTGATGTTTTTATTTGTATCATTTTTTGAAGGAAAAAGGCAAGAAGGTGCATATATGACCCTATAGAAGGACCTACAAAAGAAAGAAGGGGTGGACTAGGGAGCTTTCATAACACCCGATGAAGCAGAGAGGTAAATAAGCATAACGGGAGGAGCCCCGGCGTATCTTGTTACAGTAAACATCATGTGCAAACTAGAATGTGTATATGTGTATACATGTAACTTTAGATGCACATATCCAACTGTTCAATGTTTCATTACTTTTTACACAGCTTGCTGATCTCTAACAAAGAGCTTAAAGGCAAAATTCCCAACAGGTGTTTTATTCCTGAATCGCCCAATAAATTTAGGGGATCAATTTGAATTAGGTTTTAAACAGTCCTCCTCATCCTGCTGTTCATATTGTGACATCATGAGTCCAAGACAACACTTTACAATTGATAAACAGTACTTCGCTATTGCAAGAATTGAAGCAGGAGGCTCTCAGATGGAAGTGGTCACTGAGCTTAGAGTGTCACAAAGTGCTAACAGCAAGTTGTATCAAAGATAAAGAGAGACTGGAGGAGTCACAGAAAGGCAAAGAAGTGGACGTCCTTTGGCTCCATCACACACCGATGACCGCTTCATTGTATGCAATGCCCTGAGGAACCAGAAGATGAATGCCACACCACTCCAGGCATGTTTAAGGGAGGTGAGAGGTAACCAAGTGCTAGATGACCTGACCACAAGTCCAGGCACAGACATCATCGTCTTGCATGGGCTAGGGAACATCCACACTGGATAAGGGACCGGTGGTCCTAATTGAAGTTCAGTGATGAAAGTTGATTCACTCTGAGCAGAAATGTTGGCCAGGGTGAATGCTGGAGACATCAGGGAGAGTGCTATGCATCAGCCACTGTTGTCACCAGACAAGCCTTTGGTGCTAGTGGTGTCACAGTATGGGCAGGTGTGTCTAGTCAATACAGAACTGCCCTACACTTTGTGAATGGTACAGTGACGTCTTTACTACTGGAGTAATATCATTAATCTGCTCATTTTGCCTCTGCATGAACAAAACAGGGCTCATCTCCTCTTCATGGATGACATGAAGGTCACATCATAAGGGAACAGCTTTTGGAGACCTCAAATGGAGTGGCCTGCACTTTCTCCAGACCTGAACCTCCTATGGATGGATCAGCCATGTAGAAGTTTGTAACTCTGTACGCCTGAACCTCAATGACCTGGGGGGCCCTTCGAGAAGAGTGGGATGCCATGCTTCAACAGTCAATAACTCAACTTGTGAACAGCAGGAGACATCGTTGTCAAGCTGTAATTGATGCTTAAGACCAGAAGACACGTTATAGAGAAATTTACATTTTTTGATCGTGTATACCCTCCACTGTTGGCTTTTGTTTCATTAAATAGTTTGAGATGAGAAGATCAACATTGTATACCATGACTTAATTGGCCGACTTTCAAGATAAAATATCACTGGAGTGGGACATTTTTACATTTTCCATAAATTCAGTTTCACCAGAAAGCCAAATATCCCTTACTTTTTGTTTGTTGACTTTTATTGGAGAGTGTTGTGGGCATGCCATGTGACCTGTGTAGATGCCACTGTGTAGAAAGAGTGAGGAAGGGAACTGTAACCATTAATTATTGGCTTCTAAGGAGAATGCTGTGGTTGTGCTCTTTAACCTGTGCAGAGGTTATTGTGCAAGGAGGAGGTTAGGACTGTTCCATCTTTTTAAGACTGTTTCATGCCTGTTGTCTGAGGATGGAGCAGAACCTACCTGAGTCCTGAACCTGTGTCCAATGAAAGGTTGAGGCGGAGTATTTATTCCAGTCTTTCTGTGTACTCCTTGCCTGTGATCTTTCCTGTTTCCTGGCTCGTTTCCTGCTTGTAGTTTGATAAGTGTTTTCTGGTTTTGGACTCTGGCTTGCCTTCTTGGTTATTCTTCTGCTCCTCAATTCAGATCCATGTTCTCTGCAGGCTTTTTGATCTCAGCTCATTTGATGACTCTACTTGTTCTGTGTTAGTCCTGTTTCACTTGTCCTCCCATGTTCGTTCTGTCTTCCCATTGGCATTTGTTTTTCTACATCTCCCTGATAAGTCAACCTGGGTATCGTGTAGTCTGCTTTGTGGAGGGCTCTGATGAAAACCAAGAGGTAGCCTTAGACTCTGACTCCCAAAGATTGGCTGATAGAATATAGCAGTTGTGAGTGGGCTTTGTTTGTTTTGCCTATTTTGTGCCTGTTTGGGGAATTGCTTGGCTGGCAATTTCACTCAGGAAAATTGCTTTAGTTGCAATTTCCTAACAGAGGGACTGAAGGGAGCTATAAGCATCAACTATTGACATATGAGATATTGTTGTGGGCATGCCCTGTAAACTTTGCAGAGGTTACCATGCAGGAGAGAGGAGGAGGAGAAGGAGAGGAGGAATGGAGCTGTAATCATCACTTATTAACTCTTATGGGAGAATGGTGTCGGCATGCTCTGTGACCAGTACAGAAGTCACTGTGTAGGCAGAAGTAGGAGGAGGCGAATTATTCCCATCATTTATTGTCCATGCCCGTGTCATCTATACATAGTTCTTACCATTTATTAAAATCCTCTCTATCATGATAATTAGGAGACCGTTGAGAAGTAGTCTCTAGGGAAGAGGAAATGTCAAACTATTATTAGGCCTAGAGGTTAAAGCTGCAACATTTCAAACAAAATTAATTAGTGATATGAAATAAAAAAAATAAACATAAATACTTGATTTTATCACGTTCTTTTTAAAGGGGTTTTGCCACGATCTCATTTCATACCTCCTGCATCCAGCTCTTCAGCTCTGTGTGCTCAGAAGGGGGCGTGTGTGATTTGTTTGAATTGCAGATCATGTGACCCAGCAGGATGACATCACCAGGCGTTTCCTCTCTCTAGTCAAAGAAAGGTCTGTTTATGTATAGAACTGTAAGTAGCTACATTGTAGCTCAGAGGTCAAACTTTTGCCTCCAGGAACAAGGGTCCTTGGTTCAAATCCCTGCAGGAACCAAACCTGTGGATTTTTTTCTCTTTATCAATGCACAGACCTGATTGAGGTTTTTTTTTTATTATTTATTTGCACTGTTTGACTAATTACTAAGGAGTACAGAGGACGGGAGTAGAATGACAGCACCTGGGGTTTGAACATTCAGTAGCTGCCTGAGAGGAGAGGTGATGTCTGAGCATGTGCGACCAGAATTGAGGAGCTCTCAGCCCTGGTCGTATCCCCTGGAGACGAGCTGTAAACAATGGATCACTAAAGGAGCAGCTAAGACAAAAAAGGTGCAGAAGTTTTAATAATGATGGAACGGTGAAAATTTTTATTATTTAATTTACAAACTTCCCACATCAATTCTACTTCGTTGCAAAGCCCCTTTAAGGCCTCTGGGGCCCCAATGCAAAAAGGACAACAGGAACCCTATTTACTATGAGCTTATTATAATGCTGGTATTCTATGTAGTAGCAGAGCCACTCAGTCCCCACAGGTACCAGGTATAACTATGCCCCTGTTACTGTTATCAAATTACTTGTCCTCCTTAATATAAATCTTTTGATAGTTCTCACCTTCCCCAGTTAAAGAGGTTCTCTGGGAATATCTTTTTATTTGTTATAGGGCTCACAACTGTCTTTTATCAAACTTTGTACTTCATACTTATTAAAACTTATTTATTTGCCCTGCTGTGCAGAACAAGACAAAGACCCTTGTCCTCCCACCTCTTGTGAACCATGTGACATCCATTGATCACATGGCCTCAGTGAATGTTTTGCCATCACTCAGTGGGTGTGCTTTAAAGCCAGGCTCAGCTCAGGAACACTCTCCTGTAGTGAGTGTGACCTGAGCAGGAAACAATCTGGCTACATTCACTCTTACCAGTTTGTAGTTTGAAAGTGAATAGATATAATTACATTAGAGTAATTACAGGGGAGGGGGAAGTGTTTGTTTACCTTAGAGTCCAGCTGTCAGAACTTAGTAATGGGAGCAGAGGACAGCAGTCCAGAGCTGGGAGGTTGTGTATTGTTGTGATGGAAATGATGACAGCAGCTCTATTTAGTTTACACAGTGACCCATGAGTCCTAGCTATTATCATTATCATGACAGCAAGTACAGAGCTGGGGGAATTACACAATTATGTCAGCACAGTGTTATTCAGTGATAACTGTGGAGGGAAGTCCTAGATTGCAATGCAGAAACAGATGCTGGGGAACTACTGACCCTCCCACAAGCATTAAGTTTCACTGCAAAAAGTGGATTCCACTAACTTCATGTGATTATTTTCTTTTACCTCATTATAGATCAATAATGAGGTAAAAGAAAAGAAACACATGAAGTTAGTGGAATATATTTACTTTTCCACATACATGCTGTTTATAGTGTTCTATGAAATCTTTAAACTCCCGGATAACCCCTTAAATCAAATGATTACAATTCCATTACACCGCAGATGATTAGCAACAGTATCTCCTTATCCAAAAAAGTGTCCATCAATTAACTCATTATCATCATACAGTTTAGACAGCTATTATACCCATCATGCCTTTTGTAAATCTTATATTAATAGTTGCAGACTGGGGAATTTGCTTGTTAATTAATTTGTACAGAGGGTTCCCTCATTGCTATGTTAAACAGGTTATCTCTCAAGTGGCAGCCACATACTACATGAAGAAATATGCTACTGTCAGATTAGATTATGCAGAGCTACCTTATTGGCAACAATATTTTCAAAATGTTGGATCCATAAATTACGCTATAACCAAGCTCAACCATCATTGCTGTCGGTTCTGTATTCAAAGGGAACATCCCCGTGTTGTGAACCAGACAATGTACACACATACCTTCAGCATATAACAGTGACATTCAGAAGACTCCAAGAAGCCCAATACATGAAAGGCATTTTCTCACTACAATGAATAGCTTTTAACATGTAGGGAAAGGTACATAAAGAATATGAGTTAATACATTGCTTTGTTTATTTTTTATTTGGTCAGGAGATAAAGAGGATTCTATTTCCTCTTAAAGCACACAAATTCCTCAGGTTACCAACTACCTTTCCCCACCTCTTTCTGCTCTCTATTATCTTTCATTGTTCCAAGCTGCCATCACTCCGACTATGGTGAGTCACCTACTGCAGAGTCTTATCTCTAGTAATGGACTTTGAAACATTCTCATTTAGCTAAGTAAACATTCTTTAGAGCTCTGCAGCCTCTGTAATACACTTTATGTGTATTATTTTATTCCTGCACTCATGTTACTGTCAAAAGAGGCATGGACTCGCAGGACAAGGATGTGATTCTACCGCTGTACAAAGCATTGGTGCAACCTCACTTGGAATATGCTGTTCAGTTCTGGGCCCCAGTTTATAGAAGAGATGTAATGGAGCTAGAGAGAGTGCAAAGACGAGCAACCAAACTTATAAGGGGAATGGAGTATCTTCGTTATAAGGAGAGGTTAGTAGAATTGAACTTATTTAGTCTTGAAAAGAGACGGCTTCGGGGGGATAAGATCAATTTATATAAATATATAAATGGTCCCTACAAAAACTATGGGGAAAAATTATTTCAAGTGAAGCCCCCTCAAAAGACAAGGGGGCATTCCCTTCGGCTAGAGAAAGAAGGATTCAATCTCCAGAGGAGAAGAGCGTTCTTCACTGTAAGAACTGAAAATCTGTGGAATAACTGCCTCAGGAGCTGGTCACAGCAGGAACAGTTGGGAGTTTTAAGAATGGCTTAGATACCTACCTGATACTAAAGAATATTAATGCGTATGTAGCCACGTAAAATTTTGGATCCTGGCTGGTGGCGGCTCTGGGGTCAGAGATGGGATCTCCACTGGAGCAGATTGGTTCTTACCTTGTGGGTTTCAGGGCATTAACCAGTGGGGAAGCGGGGCTTAAAGTCCTTGTCTCTCTTCCTTCAACCACATTTTACCCACCCTTTTTTTAACTTAATGGACACGTGTCTTTTTTCAACCGTACTAACTATGTAACTAGGTAACTATATGTAATAATAGCAGAGCTGATGTGTTAATCACTGTTATAGACCCATCTACAGCCTGAAAAGGAAGTGTGAGTTTAAAGCTGGCTGTGGGTCTGTGAAACTAAATGGTAAGAAAACCCCATTAAAAAAACAGTCATACCTATTCTACACCATAACTTCCCCTCATATTTTAGCTGCATTAAAGTGGTTAAAGGGACCGGGCAGTTTACCCCCTTTACTCTCCTTCCTGACTGGGAACATTTTAAGTGCTATAATGCTTTCTCGTACTCGGTTATTTAACTAATTTTTTGCCTTTTTTCTAAGATATATTTGGCTTTATCTTTAAGTCATTTTTACATCACAATTTTTTTTAATAATAGTAAAATATGTTTTTTACTTTTTCATTTATTTATTTTTTAACAGCAGAATAAGTTTTGTAGTTGTGTCACTTTTTTTCCATACAGTTGTTTATATGTAGGTAATGTAAAGTTTTAGTCGTCCGGAGTGTCACTATAAGTTGCTGTTTGGGCTGTTGGTATTAATTGTAATAAAATTTTATTTTTTATCTATGTTTTTTTTTTTTCATTGTTTTATTTTACATATTGTGCACACAACTCTCTCTCCTCTGTGGGAGTTCTAAGTATGGACGAACACACTGCTCACTTGTACTGGGAACAGACTGGAGAGTTGAGCAGAACTTCGGTTGGCTCTCCATTCTGATCCATAACTTTTGAGGGCCACTTCCAAGATAGGTACGAATCCTAAAGGTGGGACTCGCTGTTATCAGAACTTAAGGGGTTTATCCTAGCAATATGACATTAAACTCTATGGTGGGAGCACCCCTTTAATAATCAAAAGCTGCCCCTTATGGTCAGCCAATTTGCAAAGCAACCACTCCAACCTAACACCTAATTGACCGCTGATCATTGCTGATCGTAACAATAGAGAGGAGGGAAAAAATCAATGAAACATTGATTTATTTTTTTAATATAGTTCAAGGACTATCGTTGCTTTTAAAAGTACATTGCCGCTCTCTTGAAATAGACGTTTACAAATGAAGTGCTACCCTGATCCTTTTAGCCCTTAAGTGCATCAAACACCCAACAGATAAGCATATTAAAGGGGTTGTCCACTTTACAATGTCTTTATAAGGTATTTACTTATTATGTTTGAAATAGAAAATCATAAATCATAAAATTTTGTAATATACATGTATTAAGAATTCTGCTTCTGTACCTCTTTTATACCAATGTATTAGGCTCCTATCTAGACAAGAAAATTGGTACAGCCCCCGTTCCTGTCCATAGTAATGGCTCCCATGGAGTAACCATATGTGCAAAACAGTCATGTGACCACCACACAGGTCATGTGACCCTTGGTATTCAGGTAACAGTAGTGTATGGAGGAGCAGAACTTCTCCAGTATTACCACCTCCAGCAGCGTCTTATCATGTGACCACCACACAGGTCATGTGACCCTTGGTATCCAGGTAACAGTAATGTATGGAGGAGCAGAACTTCTCCAGTATTACTACCTCCAGCAGCGTCTTATCATGTGACCACCACACAGGTCATGTGACCCTGGTATCCAGGTAACAGTAGTGTATGGAGGAGCAGAACTTCTCCAGTATTACCACATCCAGCAATGTCTTATCATGTGACCACCACACAGGTCATGTGACCCTGGTATCCAGGTAACAGTAGTGTATGGAGGAGCAGAACTTCTCCAGTATTACTACCTCCAGCAGTGTCTTATCATGTGACCACCACACAGGTCATGTGACCCTGGTATCCAGGTAACAGTAATGTATGGAGGAGCAGAACTTCTCCAGTATTACCACCTCCAGCAACATCTCATCATGTGACCACCAAACAGGTCATGTGACCCCTGGTATCCAGGTAACAGTAGTGTACGGAGGAGCAGAACTTATCCAGTATTACCACCTCCATTAGCATCTCATCATGTGACCACCACAGAGGTCCTGTCACCCCTGGTATCCAGGTAACAGCAGTGTACGGAGGAGCAGAACTTCAGTATTACTACCTCCAGCAGCATCTTATCATGTGACCACCACACAGGTCATGTGACCCCTGGTATCCAGGTAACAGTAGTGTATGGAGGAGCAGAACTTCTCCAGTATTACCACCTCCAGCAGTGTCTTATCATGTGACCACCACACAGGTCATGTGACCCCTGGTATCCAGGTAACAGTAGTGTATGGAGGAGCAGAACTTCTCCAGTATTACTACCTCCAGCAGCGTCTTATCATGTGACCACCACACAGGTCATGTGACCCTGGTATCCAGGTAACAGCAGTGTATGGAGGAGCAAAACTTCTCTAGTATTATTAGCTCCAGCAGTGTCTTATGTGAACACCACACAGGTCATGTGACCCTGGTATCCAGGTAAGAGTAGTATATAGAGGAGCACAACTTCTCCAGTATTACTACCTCCAGCAGCATCTTATTATGTAACCCCACACAGGTCAAACGACCTTGGTATCCAGGTAACAGTAGTGTATGGAGGAGCACAACTTCTCCAGTATTACCACCTCCACCAGCATCTTATCATGTAACCCCACACAGGTCAAACGGCCTTGGTATCCACGTAACAGTAGTGTATAAAGGAGCAGAACTTCTCCAGTATTACTACCTCCAGCAGCGTCAACATAAACGCAGTGGAAAAACTATATTAATAATTATTTCACCGTTATTCTTATGTTGTCAATCCATAGGTGCCATGTTTAGTCCATACAGTTAGTCTTTGGAAGCCATTACTATGAACAGGAATGTGGATTGTACCATTTTTTGTATTTCTAGATAGGGGTCTGCTGCACGGGTATAAGAGAGGTACAGAAGCAGAATGTGTTATACAAGTATATTAGAATAATGTCTCATTTCCTATGCTATGCATAATAAATGAAAACAACACAAAGTGAACATCCCCTTTAAGTAACAAAAAAAGAACAATTATAGCTTCACAGTCGCAATTCAAGCCCCAAATACAGAAATAATTTTTCAGTCTTCAATTTTTCATATTTCTTTTCAATTATCTTTACTAAATAGCCAAGATGAGTTGTGAGGCTGCAGTTGCCGTATAGAACGTCACAAAGCGAACCGTATACGTTCTAAGCAATTTTCAACAGAGGCCAATCTGGCAAAAAAAAAAAAGCGATGAAGTCATTAACTTGAAATATTGATTAATTTGTGTAAAATAACAAAGCGGGGAGAAGAAAGAAGCGATGGATTCTGAACACAATTAAATTTGGCAAAAACATTTTCCTATTATTCTAATAAGCTGTTTTTTTAATAAGCTCATTAGAAGTTCATTATGTTTTTAACCATGGACATTAAAATAGGTCATGAAAGAGTATCTGAAATGAGTTAGTGTCTTGGAGCAAAATATAACTATGACGCTAGACCTTATTAAATTTGCACGTTTCATTTTAATACCCAGTTTACAAGTCTGTAGTGTAATTCTGAAGAATGATTGAGCGACTTCATATAAATGGGTTTCATTTACGAAAAGACGAAAACGATGTGCTAAGAAATTTATAATAAATTAAAAAACATGGCGTCTCCAGCATATGTATGTATTAGGGAGCACATAGACAGAAGAGATCCCACTGCAAGAAGGGAAAATGGGCCCCAGGGTCTACAATATATTGACATGGGACATTTCTACCAAACCATCACTAATTGTGAACTATTGTATGTCTGAATTCAGTCTCCTACATGCAATATAATTGTCACGGGTGCTCCTGCGACCCTTACTCTGGGTCGCAGAAGCAACGGTGTACCACCGATGAGCGGCGCCGTGACCCGCATGTCGGGCCACGGGTGTGCTCACTCCTCTGCTCAATCCCGGCTCTACTCACCTGTCCGTGCTCCAGCCAACGTCTCTGCCTTACGACGCACGTGTCACCGCTTCCTAAGGTACGTGCGCCGTAAGGCATTGTTAAATTTAAAGGGCCTGCGCACGGTTGATTTGCTATCACAAGACGCTGTCCCTATTTAACCCTGCCCCTTCCTTCCTGATTCCCCTGCCGGATCTTTCCCTCCGTTCCTCAACCACCAACCTTGACCTTCCTGCCTGTCCCTGACTACGAGTTTGCCTTACAACTTTATACCACGCTACACCTCAGCTGCCTCCACAAGCAAGTCACGTCAGGGGTAGTGACCTGGTAGGACTCCCGTAACAGCAAGTCCATCCCGCTTTGCGGAGAGCTCTGGTTAATACCGGGACCTACTTAAATTCCGCTTCCAGGCGTGGCCTATACCACCGCTTGCAGTGGTCCAGTGGATCCACCATTCCCCATCATTACAATAATAGACTATAGGTGAGAGCGGGTCTCCTTATCCACAGGGATCCTGTGCTGCAGTGCAGATTGCACATATTTTTTTTACCTATACATATAAAAGCAGAAGATTTAGATATGTAAGACCTCATTCGCACCAGGTTCATGTCGTGCATAGGATATGGTAAAAGTTTTCTGCGTCATTCTATGAAGTGTTGCTCAAATGGAGCCCTGGTTGGTCTGAAACTGGTTTGAACATGTAACAAAATTCAGGTTCAGAATGTCCCAAACCTAAAGTTTTTATCTAACCCTATTTCTATCAATAACCATAAACCTTACCTCAGTCCTAAATTGAGGGTACGGTTAGAGGTGTTAAAGGTCTGATGAAACGACCCTCCTATGACATCCTAACTTCCAGTCCGACACCCATTTGACATCACTTTCATATATTTTTATATAAGCCCATTGTTAAGGTAACCAGAAGTGACTTCGGACATTACATCTGATGTCACTTCCTGTTACTTCTACATAGGCCTAATACTTTGGCAGCCAGAAGTGATGTGATGTCACTTCAACATTAGACCAAAATGTTGGTAGCCAGAAATTATGTCAGACGCAATGTCTGATGTCACTTCCAGTTACCATAATATTGGTAATCCATAATCCAAAGAATAGAGTGGAGTAGAGGGTATTTTTAAAAATCCCAAGAACTTTAAGGCTGTGAACATACTGGTAATGGGGTAAGCATCTTTTTCATTTCAATGTGTTATACCATACTATCTGGGCTGTGTTGAAGTAACAGGAAGTGATGTCAGACAGGAAATCGGAAGTGACACCGTATTGGGAGTGCTGCCAAACCGGAAGTTCCACAGAGATGTAATTTGACCGTTACAGCTACATAAAAATTTATAACCTTAATCCAACTTAAAGAGGTTTTTCCACAATCTCATTTCATACCTCCTGTATCCAGCTCTTCAGCTCTGTGTGCTCAGAAGGGGGCATGTGTGATTTGTTTAAATTGTACATCATGTGACCCAGCAGGATGACATCACCAGGCCTTGCCTCTCTGTAGTCAAAGAAAGGTCTGTTTACTTATAGCATTGTGAGTAGCTGAGAGGTAATGTTTTTGCCTCCAGGCACAAGGGTCCTAGGTTCAAATCCCTGCAGGAACCAAGCCTGTTTTTTTTTTTATATATCAATGCATAAACCTCATTGAATTTTCTTTTTTTATTTATTTGCACTGTTTGACTAATTACTAAGGAGCACAGAGGATGAGAGTAGAGTGACAGCACCTGGGGTTTGAACACTCAGTTGCTGCCTGAAAGTAGAGGTGATGTCTGAGCAGGTGGGACCAGGACTGAGAAGCTCTCAGCCCTGGTCGTATCCCCTGGAGATGAGCTGTAAACAATGGATCACTAAAGGAGCAGCTAAGACAAGAACGGTGCAGATTTTTTAATAATGATGAATGGTGAAAATGTTTGTTATTTCATTTGCAAGCTTCCCACGTCAATTTTACTTCATGGCAAAACCCCTTTAAGGTGAGGGTTATGGATTAGGTCAATCTTTTGACAATCTATTGGGCAAAATTTGATTCCGACTTACTTAAATTGAATCGCTCGGATATGGGTTGAATTTGACATCAACCCAAATTCGAAGCATATTGCTACCCATTAACATGTATGTTGGGACAGTAGATAATTAAGTGGTGCTGACGCTTAAAGGGAAAAATTGGGTGCCCCAAGGGAAAAGGGGCCGTCCGGCTTAAAACCCCCAAATATGAAGAGAATCTATGGCACACCTTAAGATAGTTTTTTATGTAAAAAATTTTAAAGAAAAAAAAAATGTGAAAAAGGGCATAATAAAAATATTTCAAAATAAAGTTATCAAAAGGGGTGTGGCCGGATTTTCTTCATAAATTTTGGGAAGGGAAAAAAAGAATGATCGCACTGATTGAGGAATGTAACGTCTCCTAGAAGCAATTCTGTAACAGAGAATATTTTCAGAATACGACATACAATGAAACATGCCATTTTTTTCTTCTGGTGGAATAAAAAAAAATTTAAACCCCGGGGAATGCATCTGATTAAAAAGCTTGGACACACCCCCGGGCTAGGGGTTTTTTCCATTTAAAGGGGAATCCAGAAACAGGGGGGTTCCATGGGTTTTGGCGGGGGAAATCAGGGTCACCAGTCAAAAAACGGCGGGCATGGGGGGGGTAGTTTTCGTAACCTTGAAAAGAAAAATTGTTTGGGTTAAAAAAGTAGTGTTGTGGTTCCCCCCTCAGATAATCTTTTCCCTCGAGTGGGGGAACCTTTTAAAAGGGGGGTTTTTCCCCCACTAAAAAGGATGCTGTTTTTTTATGTTAAAGATTTGCAAAAAAAAAGGTCATTTTGGGCAATTTTTATGTCCTTTAAAACAGTTCCTACCTTTCCCCAATTTATCTCCTCTTGTAGGGGCGGGCCATCAGCTCCTCAGGTAACTATAGCTACAGACTGTTTTGATCCCCCCTTTGATGGGCTCCCAGAAAGGGTTTTGCTTAGCTACAAACCTGTCCAATTCTCCTAAAAGGGGCTGCCAGTACTGGTCACTATAGTCCCAGACCTTTTGTATCTTTTCTGATAGGCTGTCAGCACGGGTCTTTAGTACAGACCTTTTTAAATTTTTCTCCGGGGATAGGCTGCCAGTACTGGTCACTATAGCAAACAGACCTGGCTTTTTTCTGCAGCTTAGTAGCAGCCAGAAAAAAACCCCCCCCTGATTTTCCCAAAATAAAACCCGGAAAAAATGGGACTGAGGGGAGATAAAATCAATGTAGTGAGAAAACCCCCTTTTAAACCCACTTTTAAAAAGGGGACTTTTGAATGTTTAATTTGCAAAACAAATGTGCTTCGTTTTTAAAAAAAATTTTGGATCCCTTTCCGTTTTTGGGAAAAAATTGGGGACTGTTTACACATGTTTTCCTGTTCATGTTTGCCTCCATTCTGCTGGATACAAATACCAATTAATTTTAAATTTTTAAACCAGATACAAAGTACTGGATTTTTTGGGACCCACTTCTTTTTTAAAAATTTCCCAGCCTAAAAACCCAAAAACAGGTTCTTTCTTCTATACTAGTTACTTATCTATTGCTTCTCGGGAGCACAATTACTTTCTTCATAATTATTTAAGGCAAATTAAAGTTTAAAAGTGTGGGAGGATTTTGGATATAAAAAGAGGGGTTGAGGGAAAATCTAATAGTAAAGGCAGGAAATTTGAGTGGAAAAATACTAAATCCCCAAACCCAAAAAAAGATAAAAGAACTAGGGAAAAAGAGGGGGCCCCCCCCGAACCCGGCCAACAAGTAAAAGTGATTGGGGCTTTAAAAAAAATATGTGCCCTTTTCAAGATGAATTTTTTTATCACTTTCTCTTTTTTGGGGGGCCCAATGGTTTCTGATGAAATTTTAAAGGTTTTGGGGAAAACCCTTTGCCCCCATTTTTTTCTGTAAAGGGGCATTTGCTTCCCAAATGCAAAATAAATCAACTTCGTGAATTTGTCAAATTTCCAAAGATGTTTTTAAATTTTTTTTCAATGAAAAGGAGTAGAACTTGTAAGGGTTTCTGTGATTTTCAAGCAAATTTTACGGAGGTTACTGTTTTGTTTTTTGACATCCCCTTTTATTCCCATCCCCTTCTTCAATATCCCGAGATAGAAACAAGAGGAATTTAAGAGTTTGCATTTTCAGATTTTGACCATGGAGAGGGAGGGGAGACAATCCAAGGAGGGAAGCTCACAAAGGCCCTTTAAAAAAGGAAGAAAAACTCACCAAGGCAATTTGCCCGGGGGCAGAATCCTTTTTGGGCTTTGCAAAAGTAAGCAGAGAAAGCACCTATGGCAAACTCTTTACTTCTGGATTTCAGATCAGCCCTGCCTTCGAAAGTATTTGGCCCCTTGAACTTTTTTAACCTTTTTCCCCAAATTCAGGCTTTTGAACTTTTAAGATAAAAAATGTAATTTTTTTTTGAAGAATCAACAAAAATAGGACAACCCAAATTTTTAAGTGGAACCAAAAAATTTTTTGGGTATTTTAAAACTTTTATAAAAAAAAAAAATGAAAAGGGGGGCGGCTATATTTTTCAGCCCCCTTAATTAATACCTTGTTTGCGCCCCTTTCGTTGGGATTTCAGCTGCATGTCGCTTTGGGGTTACTATTTTTTCACATTGAGAGACCGAAATTTTTTACCCCTTCTTCCCGGGGAAAACCCGCTGAAGGGTCATTTAGGGTTTGGGTTTGGGGAGCGTTTTTGAAAAGCTTTTGGGCTCAGTAGGTTTTGGATGGAGAGGGTTTTTTGAGCAGCTTGTGGCTCAGGGAGGTTTGGGGGGGGGAGAGTTTGTGAGCAGCTGAAGCTCAGTGAGGTTGGATGGGGACTTTTTTTGCAGGGTGGAGCTCATGAGGTTAGGAAAGGAGAGGGGTTTTTTGAGCAGCTTTGGGGTCAGTAAAAATTTTGGGTGGAGAGCTTTGTGAGCAACCCGGGGCTCAGTGAGGTTTGATGGAGGAAACGTTTGTGAAAAAGCTGGGGGTTTAGTGAGGTTGGGTGGAAAGCGTTTGTGGGAAAAGCATTTTTAGCTCTTTCCCCAGATTCTCGATTGGATTCAGGTCTGGATGTGACTCGACCTTTTTAAACCTGGATTAAAGTTTATTTGTGAACCTTTCCCCTT